>CAKAKR010067973.1:2652-13524 GCA_916700685.1 Adelosebastes latens | reverse complement strand
TTAGCAGCTACGATGCTGCGTTCACTGTCTCCAGTTCACCGTCCGGGAGCGTTAACTTAGCAGCTACGATGCTGCGTGTAGTGTCGCGGACATGCAGCTACTTTCCCAGTAAAAGTCTCCACTGCACATTTAGTTTAGTTTAGCAGGTTGTCAGCTGTGTGTCTGCCCGGCGAAACTTTAGCGAGTGTCCAACAACAGTGTGTGTGTTTGTGCTACGTTAGCAGCTCTAGCATTGCCGGAGGCTTCGTGCTCGCCGCCGCCGCCACACGTAGTCTGAGTAACTTTAGTGAGTTTCCAACAGACCGTGTGTGTGTGTGTGTTGGTGGTGAGTGTGAGGTTGTTGGTGGCGTTCTAGCTGTGAACGTAGGTGTAGCAGTGTGTGTACAGTTTATTTGTCGGTGAATAAATGCTACGTAACTACAACTCCTCCGCTCCGCTCAAATGAGCTGGAGAGACCGGAGCCGACTTCCTGTAACCTGCAGCTCCGGCTCCGCCTCTTAAGGTGGGCTGTTAAGGTGGACCAGCTTTTCTCCTTAAAGAGACGAGCTGCTCCTCTGAGCCGCTCAGCTTTTGAGTTAATTATTAACATTTCTTTTAACCATTTTAACCGATAGCGTTAATCGGTTAAAATGCTTAATGTCGGTTAAACGGTTAATTATGGACTTCCCTATATCAGATCGGTGAATTTCAGATACTGAATTTTGGGCAGTATGGGACGCATTTCCGATTTTCGGAATTTTTCCCATTTTCCGGAGATCAGTAGAAATGGAGATTCACAGCAGCTCCACCAGCTTCACACCAAAGTGCTTTTAATAAATGAACGGGTGAAAGCTACAGGAAACAGAGCGAGCTAACAGGTAACAACAACCACTGCTGCCACACACGCGCACGCACACACACACACACACACACACACACACACACACACACACACACAGCGTAGAGTAAATCAACACACACACTTCCTGTTCTCTGGTACAGAGCTGAGATCTGATCTGTCAGCAACCACAAGCTGCTGCTGAAGGAAGCAGCTGAAGGAAACCCGGTTTGAGTCACTGTGAGACAAACTTCAGGGTGAAAACTTCTCAAGTTTCTTCAGAACAAAAACAAGACGTTCTCTGACGACTTGAAACATCGAACCCCGACGTCTGTGTACCATTATACTCCAGTTATACTCCAGTTACACTCACACTCCAGTTACACTACATTTACACTCCAGTTAACAGACAGTCTAACGTTAGCTAACTGGTAACGTTAATACTATAAAGTTTACATCATTGACTTGGGAATAATTTCCCCGTTACCGCTGCAGCTGTCCTGAGATCAGAGGTCGGCGGTATATGTAATGTGCATGTGTGTGTGTGTGTGTGTGTGTGTGTGTGTGTGTGTGTGTGTGTGTGTGTGTGTTTGAGTGTGTGTGTGTGTGTGGGACGGATCGAGCGCATACAGTGTGTATGCTTGTGTGTGTTTATGTTGTCAATGAGGTTTAATAATAACCCTGCGCTACACAAAACGTGCAGTCATTTTCATCACCGTTCATTCTAATGCAACGGTATTTTTCTTTCAACTCTCGTCCCAAATTCGTCCAAAAATTAATATTCATCCTCCCCGATCATATTTTTTTGGCCCCGGGACGACAGGAAGTCCTTAGCGTTTTCCCTGCCTGCCAAAGTGGTGGGTGGCCTGATGATTTTATCTGCCACTGCCAACAATTTACCCGCATTTGGCGGGTGCTAATTTTAGACCCTGCTACTACTACTACCACTACCACTACCACTACTACTACTCACCCTCTGACTCAGAGTCGGTCCTCACGGACGCTGCAGACGCCGGTCTGGGTGGGCGGGGCTTCGGTGTGGGCGGGGACATCCTCTTTCTGCCGATGAACTCCACGTACGTCCCGGGGAAGTCGCCTTTCTCCTGTTGCACAGAGATGGACGAGTTAATGATGCATTCACACCAACAGCGAAGTGAACTTCCGCCTCACATTACTCGTGTGAGTCGGACAACCGGTATCATCGGTGTCCATTCACGCTAGACGTGCCGGAGAGGAGACGGAGCCATTTTGGACTGAAAGTTGGCCTGTGTTGAACAGTAAATATATATTAGGGCTGTGGATCGTTTTAACGCCACTAGTTTCTTTAATGCATTAACGCAATCGATCTTTCGGAGGTTGTAGCGGCTCAGTTTTAAAGCTAGAGTGAAGATACTGGCATCATATGAAACCTGATGAATCCATCGGTACCAACCATGTCATACTAGCTTGTTGGAAAGAACAAAAAATAACGCTCCAAACTTGTGCTAAATGTTGGTGAGGAAAAACTGTCATGGCCATTTTCAAAGGGGTCCCTTGACCTCTGACCTCCAGATCAGTGAATGTAAATGGGTTCTATGGGTACCCACGAGTCTCCCCTTTACAGACATGCCCACTTTATGATAATCACATGCAGTTTGGGGTCCCTAAACAGTCTTGAATTACATAAATTGGGTATCACTGTGAAGCTGAGATTCTTGCCAATAGACAGACCTACAGAAATGTGTTGTTGTATAATTGTATAAAAAGGATTAAGCTGCTGGTTGAGAGAGAAAGATGATATCAGTTATGGAGCATAATGAAGGAAAATGTCACGTTTGAAATGATAACATCAGTCGACAGAATCTGGCTGAGTCAACATGAGGAGGAGGAGGTGAACCGATTCCTCGTATAAAACACAAAAACCCTGATAAGAGAGACTCCGTCTATTTATAGTTTTAACCAGAATCAGGTTTAATGCTCAGCAGGTTTCCACATATGAGGAACTTGCTTTGATATTTTAGTGCATAATAAGAGAAAAGAAAACTCAACAAGAGCTGCAAGGTAAGAATATCAAATATAAAACAGACATTTACACTAAAACAATATGTAAAATATGTAAAATATGTCAGTTTAAAACAATTTGATGCACTAAAATTTCCCCAAAATGTCCTCGAGCACGAAGATGATTTTTATTTTTTACCTCGACTGATCTGTGATCTTTTTCCTCTCTAAAGAGGGGAATGGAAACCTTAAACTTCCTGTGGGTGTTTGTTTGTTTTGCGGTTTGTTTGTGGCTGCAGCTTTATTCAAACAACGATGACGATGATGAAGAGACCACGTCTCCAAAATGTTATTATTTAAAATGAAGCTCGACCTCCCGACAGTTCAGTTTATTGTAGAATATTTTAAATATTAGACTGTTTAGTGATTACAGATGCACCGATTGCAAAATTCTGGGCTGATTACGATGTTTAAAATAACAATTTGGCCGATAGCGGTGTTTTAGTTTATTTAGTTTTTGCTGTTAGACCTCTTCATTATATAAAATAAATGAGCTGTTTTAAAGTCATTCAGCATTTCATTAAACTGTCTTTGAATGAGCACATATTCAATCGGACTAATTTATAAAACAACCTTTAATATATATAACCTTCTTTCACATGAATAATAGTCTTATTTTCCCTTTAAATAACTGCTTCAAAAGCCTTTTCAGCTGCTTCAACTACCTACTCAATGAGAAGAATGCTTCAGTGCAGCCCAACTCAAATATATGTTTATGTTAAACATAAATTAAGTATAATAATAGTTTAAGGGGTGGTGGAGTTGAACCTGCAGTATCTTATAAAGTAAACTAACAAAAAAAAATCTAAGTTGTATTTTTCAGTAATATTGTAATAGTGGTACAAGTTAGTTTTTTTGTCCAGTGCTTTAAGAGCTGGTTTAAAGGCTAAAGCCTGGCCTAGCATTCTGCTAAATACATCACTTTAACTGTTTCATACTACTGAGGAACGCAGTATGTACTGTATACTGCATATCTGTGCTAAATTCATGTAATGAGAACTAGACATCTTTTTAGAATCAGGCCGAATTTTTTGCTTGATTGGTTTGTGTTTGACATTCAGTTTGAGGTCACGACGTCTGATTAACCACCTGATGGATCAATGATCTGTGTGTCAGACATTCTGAGGATCTGCTTTTACACGTTGTGATATAAAACTGAGCTTCACTGGACCAGAGGCTTCACGTTTACATTCAGTGTGAGCATTAAAGTTCTGGTCGTGCAAATTAAAACCTGTAATGTGAGTTAACACAACGTAAAAGATTAATGGAAGACACTCAGTCTCTACCCGGCTTAACCAGGACTAACAGACCTAACCAGACCTAACCAGTCCTAACCAGACCTAACCAGTTGACGTGGCGTCGTACCTGCGTGGTCTCGTTGAAGCCCGGCAGCCAGCCGATCTCTGACGGCCGTTCTTCGGCTCCGTTGGTGCAGCCGAGCGCCAGCAGCGCTCCTTTACTGACCAGCAGCATGTCGCCGACGTGCAGGTCGATGTCCTCCTCCCGCTCCTTCTTGTAGTCGTACAGCGCTCGGTACTGAAAGCCCTCCGAGCTCATCCTGACGTCCGTATGGCTTCACGATAACTAGCAAAAAACAGCTCTGAATAAAAAGATATAAAAATATTCTGGTTTCTTTTTTTTTTTTAATCCTGAGTAGAACTACTGAGGAGAGTGTAGACGGAGTAGATATGGCGTCTCCAGCTGTCGGTGTGTCTCTCCTGTCTCCATGTCTGCTAGAGTCCTGTCATCCCTCCAGGCCGAGCCACAGACGCCAGATCAACGCGTCCTCGCCGTTCATGAACAGAAGTCTCAGCAGAGGTGGCGGCCACATCTGGGGAGGCGACGAACCAACCTGAAGAGAAGAAGAAGAAGAAGAAGAAGAAGAGGGAAGTTTAACGATGAGCGGAGGGGAAACAATCAGTCAATCAATACAGGAAATTGATCAGAAACTACTTTGATGATCAATTAATCATTTCAGTCATTTATGGAGCAAAATATTCTCTGACTCCAGCTTCTATAATGAGAAGACTTTCTAGATTTTCTCTGTTTTATTTCTCAGTAAACTGAATATCTTTGGGTTTTGGACGGTTGGTCGGACAAAATAAGACGGTTAAAAGACGTCATCTTGGACTCTGAGGAACTGTATGTCATTATTTTCTTACGTTTATTAGACACAACGATTAAATCAGGAACGCCAGATTAATTACTAACAATGAAAATTATCATTAGTTAGAGCTGGGAATCTGGTGTGTGAATTTATTTTATTCATTTTTAAAAAAAAATTTACTACATTTTTTATTTTATAATTATTTTTATATATTTTTATTATTATTATTATTATTATTATTATTATTATTATTATTGTTATTATTATTATTATTATTATTATTTTTATTATTATTATTGCCATTTTCTCTCCTTCTGTTTTTGAATAGCTTGTTTTTCAATTTACAGTTACTATCTGTTATATGTACATAATATTTTCTTAAGGAAACAATAAGAAGCATGATTAAAAAAAGAGGAAAATTATCATTAGTTAGAGCTGGGAATCTGGTGGGTGAATTTATTTTATTTATTTATTTTTATTTATCATTATCATTACTATTTATTTTATTCATACATTTAAAAAAATAATTTACTATATTTTTTATTTTATAATTATTTATATATATAATTATATTTATATATTTATTGTTATTATTATTATTATTATTATTAATATTACTATTACCGTTTTCTCTCCTTCTGTTTTTGAATAGTTTATTTTTCAGTTTAAAGTTACTATCTGTTATATGTACATATTATTTTATTTGTTGTGGTTTAGGTTGTTGTAGTGTTTTTTCCTAAGTAAACAATAAAAGCATGATTTAAGAAAAAGAAGAAAATAATCGTTAGTTGTTCTTATATCTCTGTATTTATAAAATACAACATAACAGACTTTGTCAGGGATAAAACGGTAAAGTTCTTCCATCGTTGTTTCTGCTGTTTACACAGCCCCCAAACAATTAGGTTATTAAGTATTTAATATATACCTTATAAACTGGCAACTGAGTATTATTCTGTATATTTTATATGGAGCCAATGATTTGATGTCTCTTTATGTGGCAGTTATGATACATTACTTCATACAGGAAGTAGTTAAACCGAGCTGGTAAACCACCGAGATCCTGATGCTTCTCCTCTTCTGATAAATGCAGTTAATAGATGACGGCATAAACAATAATCACACCTTTAAATAGAAATATACGTCATTTATTGTGTGAAAAGGCACTTCTGCTCTTTCCTGTGTTCTAGTTTCTGGTCATAAAGACGTATTTTTATGACTTCAGTGGTTCGTGGTTTGTGTGAAACCTGGTCTTATGAAACTTTAAAACCCATGTGTGCGTGGTCATCTTGATTCATCTGATTAACACGTGATCCTATTTTATTTTTAAACATAACAAATAACACTTCTGAGGCCTAAATTTAATTTAATTTAATTTTTCTTTCTATTAACGTATTTGTTTATTTAATTTATTGTGATTACTTTCTTTTCTTTGTATTAATATTATTTATTTATTTTATTTATTATTCTATTCTTTTTATTATTATTATTATTATGTTTTTTTTCTTTTCTTAATTTTATTTCAATTTTGAATGCTGAAGTTGTTTTCCCTATTGTACTTATTGTGGTTGTTTATTTTAACTTCTGCACTATTTCATGTTTATGTCTTGCATTCTCATTTTTTACTGGAGTGATTTTCTTTTTACACATTTTGTAGTAGTATTGTTGGAGAGAACCTGAGAATGACAGCTTCAATGTAATTATTGTGCAAATGACAAATAAAGAACTTTATAAAGATATAAAATTGGAGCTGAAACAAGGAAGATTCATCTATTAGTCAATCAACAGGAAATTAATCAGCAACTTTCGGTTTACAAAATTGCAATTGGTATGTATTACTTTATAAACCACACCATTAATCAAGAAAAAGGGTTGATTAATCAATAGATAGTTAAAATAACTGTTAGTCGCTGCCCTATAAGAAACAGAGAAAGTGATCAAATGTGCACACAGGAGAAGCTGAGATCAGAGAATAATTGACATTTTTGCTTGAAAAAAAGTGATCAATAATCAAATTTATATTGATATGAATGAATATATATATATTCATTCATATCAATATAAATTTGATATAAATGAATTTGATATGTATATTAATATATATTATTATATAATATTATATTATATATTAATATTCCTGATCTAAATTGTTGTTGTTTTAAGACTAATTGTTGTTTTAGTACATTAGAGGGATAAACAATATATAAATTATAACATTAAAACTATTAATCTATCAGTTCCTGTCTGGAGATGGCCACTAACAAGCAGATTAAATGTAATATAAAGGAATTTCAGATTAAATTAATGCAGCCGAACAGATACATATTAAGTGTTTAACATGCAACACTATTTGTATTTTTACAATATAAGTACTTTACAGATGTAAAGCTAAAATTCATACAAAAAACGCTGATTTTTAAAGGAGCTTTCGTTTTATCTATCAGTACCTGTCTGGAGATAATCACTAACAAGCAGACTACATATAATATAAAGGAATTTCAGACTACATTAATGCAGCCGAACAGATAAAAACAAAGTGTCTAACACACAACACTAATTATTATTTTCAACATATACGTATTTTACAGATATAAATTAACATTCACACAAAAAAAGCAGATTTTTAAAGGAGATGTCGTTTTATCCATCAGTCCCAGTCAGGAGACAAAACAGGCAGACTAAATATAATATAAAGGAATTTTAGATTAAATGAATGCAGCCGAACAAATACAGATCAAGTCTTTAACGTGAAACACTAGTTGCATTTCTAAAATATAAGTATTTTACAGATGTAAAGCTAAAATTCACACAAAAATCGATGATTTTTAAATTTCCAGTCTGGGGATAATCACTAAAAAGCAGACTACATATAATATAAAGGAATTTCAGACTACATTAAAGCAGCCGAACAGATAAAAACAAAGTGTTTAACACACAACACTAATTATTTTTTTCAACAAATAAGTATTTTACAGATATAAGTTAACATTCACACAAAGAAGCTGTTTTTTTAAAGGAGCTTTCGTTAAGTAAACAGTAGAAAACCAGGAAAAACGGATCAGACTGAAAACTGAAGCTACTTTCTGATTCATGGTGTTAAACAAACAAAGCAAAAGTTAGTATTTAATCCAAATCTACACTCCCACAATTAGCATTTAACATAAGTGTTATAAAATAGTGATAAAAGCAGCAGACATGAAGACACAGACTGAACTCCTGCAGGAAACAGGAAACACGGAGCATGCCAGTATTAGCTTAGCATGCTAGCTGGAGTCAGTCTCACCTTTTCTTTAGTTGTTCACAGATTTAACCGATTAAACCGGTTAAAACCTCCAACAGAGCGACCAGAGGACATCATCACGGAGCAGGGAGCTTACTGGACGTCCAGGGTTCCTCCAAAACTGAAATATCCCGATATTTGATGGATTATTTCCAGTTAGAAGTCGCTCCTGTTTCAGCCGTCTGAATCTTTGCAGCTCCACTTTCTGTCAAGCTAGCATCACGATTACATCACTTCCGGTACGGACCGAATAATATTAAAAAACAAAGAAAAAATCAAATACATATTCACTTTTATGGGAAATATGATCTGTTAAATACGTATATAATTCATATTAAATTTTTTTGTCTACTTTATGACACATTTTAACAGTTAAAATGCGTTTTATAAGAGCGTAACGAGTAGAATTGACAAGTTCCGGATGACTTTCAAAATAAAATACGTACACTCAAAGATGTATTCGACCAAAATTTCACTAAAGATCCAAAAATGGCACTGCTGGGAGCAATACCGGAAGGCATTGATGGAAGAGCAAAAAAATATCTCTTACAAATATTGCTAACAGCAGAAATTAAATGCATCACAATTAAGTGGCTAAAACCTGAGCCCCAGAAATACAGTTTATGGACTGAGAAGGTATGGGACATTTACCACATGGAACAAATCACCTATTCCCAAATACTCCAAAAAGACACATTTATTAAAAGGTGGAGCCCTGCCATGATTATATTAATACAGTGATCGGTGATCTGCATCTTTGTATATATCCTGGATCATACTTGTATCTCTGTCTTCCTGACCCATGTCGTCTCTCTAAGCACATACACACCCCCATACAACACACACAATAACCCTCCCTGACCTCCGACCCTTCACCACATTTATTTTTATTTAAATTTATTTATTTTACTTTATTTTATTTTAATTCTTTGGATTGTTTAAGTATGTGTCCTCCCTTTTTCTCTGAATTCAATTGAAATTATAGTTTAAGATGAAGTCTTGTTTTGTTTTTGTGTTTTCTCTCTCCCCTCGTTTTAAGTTGTGAAATTTTGTGTAAAAAACAAAGAGACAGCTGTAAAATGAAAAAACAGTGGTAAAGAATGTGATGATGATTGTAGAAGTTGCTGAAACTGCAATAAAAACTAAGTTAAAAAAAAAGAAATCCGTACGAACATGTGTTGCAAAATGAATGCGTGTTTTAGCTAGATAGATAGATAGATAGACAGAAAGATAGATAGATAGATAGATAGATAGATAGTTAGTAACTTTATTGATCCCGAGGAAATTCAAGTTTCCAGCATCACAGTTCCATAGTGCAAAACTTGTTAGTAAAAAGGCAGTAAAAGTTAGTAGTGCAAAGTACAAAAAAAAATATACCAGATATAAAAATACAAGGAGATGAAGAAAACTGTTAAAAGTGAATATAGTGCAGGGTAATAGCTGAGATACACGACTATTAAAAAGTGAATATAGTGCAGAAGAGACTGTTAAAAATTAATATAGTGCAGAAGAGACTGTTAAAAGTGAGTATAGTGCATTATTATCTGTCCTTTACAGCATCAGCGACAAAATAATGTTATTTTTTAAGGATAATGTTTAAATATTTGACCATAATTTCCTACAATCTTCTTTTTGACATCGCATTAAGAGGCCACAAACATGGATTTAAGAGATTACAACCGATTACAGCTGGGCAGGGAGGCACGGCTCTGACGTCACATCCGGTGACCTAGATCTTGATGCAGCGAGCAGTGCTGTCAAGACAGGGGACCATAGCAACAAAAGAGTGTGTGTGTGATGGGGGGTGGACTCTATTCATGTTGTCCTCATTTATTCAAGCAGCAGTCTACCGTGTGTGTGTGTGTGTGTGTGTGTGTGTGTGTGTGTGACTCCCGTATCATGTGACTGCTGCTGTGGCTTTTCCAGAACACGCTGTTCATCACATGCACGGCTGCACACACATCACTACAGACAGCTCATTAAAAATATGAAACCTTTATTTACATTAGAGAGCACCGAGAAAATCAATATTAAAAAATACAATCATAAAGATCTGTTGTCAAGTTCATAAATATACAAAAACAGACTGGAGTTTGGCACAAAAAGACAAACATGTTTGAAGGTTCAACCCCCCCCCCCTCAGTTCAGTTCAGTTCAGTTCAGTTCATTAATGAGTAGATTTCTATTAAATATTAATGAAGTTCTGCACTTGGAGGATTGTTGTTGTGTGTAAAAAGCACTAAGGCAGTTTAGAAAAGAGTTCTGTGTTGTTGATTTACCAGCTTTTATATTCAACACATACTGAATGTATGCTTTATATGCCCGCCATATCCTGGTTTTAAAGGGATAGTTGTGGTGTTTCTCACCAGACTGCATCCACAAAAACAGTCATTTTACCTCTCAGAACACGGGAGATGCTGGTCTACTGCTGCCTTAATAACACAAACTAACTAACCGATAGAGGTAGCAGTAGACCAGCAACCCCTGTGTTCTGAGAGGTAAAATGACTGTTTTTGTGAATACAGTCTGGTGGCTTTGAAGCGAGCATAGATAACTGCTCCAGTTCCCCGTCAGAAAGGGCTGTCTGACGGCGAGGTAAAGCGGCTGTGGAGTATTTTCACCACTTTACGT
>CAKAKR010067971.1:0-12496 GCA_916700685.1 Adelosebastes latens | reverse complement strand
CTCTATATTTCAGCTGCTTGGCAGTAATGTTAGCTGACCAGACCAAGGTCTCTCCATGAACATGATTTAGATCTGATCCTAGTGTTGGCTTTTCCTGCCTAAGTGCAGGCTGATGCAGCGAGGCTCTGCAGCGTGTCTCCCTGCTCTCTCCGCCCGCAGCCGGAGAGAGCAGAGGAGACACCGGCACCCGGTCGGTAACGAGAAGACAACGTAACTCTCTGAAGAGCTCCGTCACTTCACAAGACACGGGAAAGCTCTGTTGGTCTGGAGGAGCTGCAGCATTTATGTCTGCACAAACGTCCCCTGTGCATTCACTAGATATTCTCAGAGCTAAACTAACTCTTCTGCAGTGTGTAGTGAGCGCGCGTTCACGTCTAGAGGTGGAGCGAGACAGCGAGGACGCGCGCGCATTCTGAGTGAAGGAGAGCAGGCAGCGGAGACGAGGCTCCAGCCACACGCGAGCGCGCATATGCGAACGTGTATGTGTGGCGACCCGCTACATTTATACGCTTACAAAGTTACAAATAGTCCCTTTAATGTTTGTGAGTGAGCAGGATGGTGGTAATATGACACAAAGATATATGACAAATATATACACTTTGTGTCGTATATCTTTATACAGTGAATATCTTTGTGTCATATATATTTGTACAGTGAATATTTTGTGTCATATATCTTTGGCTGTATTCGGCTGTATTCGAAACCGCATACTATACTAGTCCGGGGCTTTCCATCGGACCGGACCGGACCGGGCCGCGGGGGAACACACTCTCTGAAACGCTACAACCTGCAGAAGCATACAGTTACTGCGCAGGCGCCGGGACCGCGGCTGCTACTCTCTCATTGGCTGCTGTGTCTGCTTCGTGTGTGGAGTTCAGATCAGAGGGCGTGGCCTCCAGCGACCCCTGCTGGACACAGCCCGAAACTCAGGGAGGCCTGAGGCTGATAAATAAAAATAAAAATAAAAATAGAAATAAACTGATGTATGATAATTATAATAATAATAATAATAATAATAATAATAATAATTATTATTATTATTCTAATAATTCTAATAATAGTAAGAGGCTGTATAATAATAATAATAATAATAACAGGCTATTATATTATTAATATTAATATTAATATTATTATTATTATTATTAATAATAATAATAACAATAACAAGCTGTATAATAATAATATGTATATATAATATTAATAATTATAATAATTATAATTATAATTATAATTATTATTATTATTAATATTATTATTATTATTATTATAACAGGCTGTGGTGGAAGAACTACTCTGATATTTTACTTCAGTAAAAGTATCATAATGTAGAAATACTCTGTTTCAAGTAAAAGTCCTGCATTCAAAATATTACTGAAGTAAAAGTAGTAAAGTAAAAAGTAAAAGTAAATTATATATATTATATATATAAATGAATGAATAAATATATATATATATATATATATATATATACATCATTATTTATTTATTCATTTATATATGAAATATATATAATTTATATATATAAAAAACAAATCAAATAAAGAGCCAGATAAAGAGCAGATATACAGTATATATAGTATAGAGTAATAATAGTCTTTATTATTACAGAAGTAAATATGATTTGCTGTGGTGACCCCAGTGACGGCCTGTTCAGCCTGCTGCTGTATGACTCCTCTACTCCTCCTCATCTTCCTCACACCACCATAAGGAACCACTTCACCTTCCTCCTCTTTACATGCTGCCATACATCTTACATACATTCCACTTCAAATACACATATTGCATTTGCAACCATCTCCTTTTATTACTTTATAGTAATATTTGATATAATGTGTGTGTGCATACATTTATTAGATGTTTCTTCGTAAATAAAGTCTTTTTTGTATTTTACTTTTTCATTTTCTCACAATTATGATACTCAGTTTTCTTATTTAATTCTTATTTAATTTCACAGATTCAGTTTCCCTTCAAAATTATAATTTTTTTTATTATATTGATTGTTTTTTTTTATTTTTCATTATGTGTTTTCTGAATACCTCTCACTCAATATGAGTCTTCACAGTTCACATTAGTTGAGAGGTCATGATGCATGTCTTTGGACAGTCGGAGGAACCAGAACACCTGGAGAAAACCCCCGCTGACACGGAGAGAACATGCAAACTCCACACCTCGTATCACATGAGGTGACGGTGCTACACCTCATATCACATGAGGTGACGGTGCTACATCTCATATCACATGAGGTGACGGTGCTACACCTCATATCACATGAGGTGACGGTGCTACACCTCATATCATATGAGGTGACGGTGCTACACCTCATATCACATGAGGTGACGGTGCTACATCTCATATCACATGAGGTGACGGTGCTACAACTCATATCACATGAGGTGACGGTGCTACATCTCATATCACATGAGGTGACGGTGCTACACCTCATATCATATGAGGTGACGGTGCTACACCTCATATCACATGAGGTGACGGTGCTACATCTCATATCACATGAGGTGACGGTGCTACAACTCATATCACATGAGGTGACGGTGCTACACCTCACATCCATCGAGTGATGACCTTATAGGTAATTACACCCACCATGGCGATGCCAGCACACCAAGCTACTTTCTGTAGAACCTTGGCAGAGCTGGGCCACCAACTTTTGGTCTGATCCTCAGCAGATGGAGCCTTTGGGAGGTTCTCCTGTGTCTGATCCTCAGCAGATGGAGCCTTTGGGAGGTTCTCATGTGTCTGATCCTCAGCAGATGGAGCCTTTGGGAGGTTCTCATGTGTCTGATCCTCAGCAGATGGAGCCTTTGGGAGGTTCTCATGTGTCTGATCCTCAGGTGTAGTGTTCAACGAGCTCTCATTGCTGTTGACTTCCTGAGCTTCCTGAAGATCGTGAATGACTGCCTGCAGAAATTTAATCAAAATGTCTGGACGTTTTTGCTCTGTCAGAGATTCAAGGCCAATCAGGATAGCTGTCGTCAGGCTATCTGTGTTCAGGATATCTGTGTTCAGGCTATCTGTGTTCAGGAGATCTGTGTTCAGGAGATCTGTGTTCAGGAGATCTGTGTTCAGGCTATCTGTGTTCAGGGGATTTGTGTTCAGGAGATCTGTGTTCAGGCTATCTGTGTTCAGGAGATTTGTGTTCAGGCTATCTGTGTTCAGGAGATCTGTGTTCAGGCTATCTGTGTTCAGGAGATCTGTCGTCTGGATATCTCTCCTTCGGTGAGCTCTCTTCAGGTGAGCTGTCAGTAACCTCTTTGCCTCAGTGACACGACGTGATGTTGCCATCTCTGAAATCTTCTGCTCCTCTGACGGGTTTCTTCAAATAGCTGGACAGACTGCTAGAGGGGAGGTATATATACTGTAGTTATAGACGAGGTATATATACTGTAGTTATAGAAGAGGTATATATACTGTAGTTATAGACGAGGTATATCTACTGTAGTTATAGAAGAGGTATATATACTGTAGTTATAGAAGAGGTATATATACTGTAGTTATAGACGAGGTATATCTACTGTAGTTATAGAAGAGGTATATATACTGTAGTTATAGAAGAGGTATATATACTGTAGTTATAGAAGAGGTATATCTACTGTAGTTATAGAAGAGGTATATATACTGTAGTTATAGAAGAGGTATATAAACTGTAGTTATAGAAGAGGTATATATACTGTAGTTATAGAAGAGGTATATAAACTGTAGTTATAGAAGAGGTATATATACTGTAGTTATAGAAGAGGTATTTATGAGCTATAGGTAAGGTTTGTTTCTGAACCGATGGCTTTGATACTTAATAGTCCTGTATTTCAGTTGTTACCCTGCACTGTGTTCATTTTAACAGTTTCTTCATCTCCTGTTAGTTTTATATCTGGTATATTTTTTTTATACTCTATTACTTACTTGTGTCTTGTTACTAATACGTGTACTATTTACTTGTGTCTTTTTACTAATACGTGTACTACTTACTTGTGTCTTTTTAGTTGCACTATGGAACTGTGAATTTCCCTCTGGATCAATAATGTTACTATCTATCTATCTATCTACTGATGGCTTTGATTCAGAATTTGACTTTGTGACGTCATGATTAGAGGCAGCATGTGACGTCACATCATGACATCATGGTATTCTGTGCACATGCGCATGCGCCATAGAATGTCTCCTGAGCGCAGCAGCTGTGTAACGTTGATGTGAGATGATGAGCCTCCCTCCACCTCCTCCACCTCCTCCTCCTCTCTCTCTGCCCGTCTCTCTCCTCTGTCCTCTGTCCTCGCCTCAGTCCAAAAGACCAAAAGTCAACAGAGATCGTGTTATTTCCCAAAATCACTACATGTTTTTATCTAACCTAATATTCTGCTTCAGTCCATATTTGCAGTCGTTCAGCCTTCAAAAGCAGCAGATTCACTGCGGTTCAAAAGGGCTTTCTCTCCCGCACGCACCTGTAACGAGGCGGTCCAGCAGCAGTCCAACAGCACCATAAATGACATTAATATAAATATCAATAATAATGACGGCAGCTGGCAGACCCAGCAGATGAATAAGACTTTTAGAAACATCCCAGTCACGTCAATAAAACAAGAGGTTTGATCAAGTTGAACCTAGTTAACATCCCAGGATTACCGACTGGATCAAATACATCACACAATTATCACATGTCAACTTCTGTCTTCTCTAAACATTCTTAGCTATACAATGAATGCCTTCTGATTATTATTATTATTATTATTCTTATTAGAGGAAAGTGACAGTTAATATGAAAATGTGTGCTGTGTCTAAAGATCCGTGTACTCCTCATAGAGCAGACTTGTTGGCTACCTGCTTGTGTTTTATTTGAGACCGGATCCAGTAGACCCTGATGTCCACTTGTCTGTCCTTCTCTGTCCAAAGCGTCCTTTTTTCATATCTTTACATCCAACGAGTCCATAGTGGCTTAGTTGTTGCTGTGTGTTCTTCTGTCTTCGTGAGCCCAGCAGCGCGGCCACATCGAAGTCACACACACGCACACGCGCGCGCGCACACACACGCGCGCGCACACACACACACACACACACACACACACACCTTTGGCGCACATGTTGGTGTGCGTCACGTGCGTCAGTCAGCGGGTGTTAGATCTGGTCAGGAGAGAGAAAGTGACCCTGCAGCAGCTCAACAGGAAGCTGGCCTCATACCTGCAGCAGATAGGAGACGCACTAAATCTGTCCCCAGATGTAAAATAACAACGTTAAACTGACTTTCATTCTAGTTTAAAAAGCAAGAGAACATCAAAGTAGCAGATTTCTCAGTGGACTTTTGAATGTATGTCAAGTGTTAGTTTTAGGATTTCTCCTCTCCCTCTTGATTTGCTTTGACTTGTTTTTCTTGATGTGCAGGGTGGAAACAGAGAAAGAAACCTTCCTACTCTTCTCTGCTGCAGCAGCACAGAAACACCAACATTAAACGGAGATTTAGGATTGATTCATAATTCTTGTTTAAAAAGCAGGAAGGACATAAAAATGGAAGATTTTCCAATGGAGTTTTGCATGGACTGAAACAAGCACTCTGTCCTCCGGATGTAAAGCTGACCAGGACCAGGCTCAGGTGAAGCTGCAGCCTGCCTATAGGTTTGGGAGATGCACTCACAAAGCCGTCCCGCCTGGCGTTTCTTGGAAAGGGCTTTACTGGACACACCATCACCAAAGCACACATGGGTGCCCTGTCACACCATTGTTCTCTCCTCCTCACCGTCATGTTGCTTTGCTTCGCCTCAGCCTTCTTAAAAGGCTGGGCGAGTAGGCAGGTGACGACTGATCTGCGATTTCTCCTCCTCCGGGCGTTTAAAGTGCTGAGTTACAGATGAAATCGATCCAAAAAGCCTTTCCGTGGTGTTGAGAGCTTCCAGGAGATCATCTCAATCTTTTCGCGGAAGAGCAGTGAGTCCCAGCCACACATGGCAGGACCTTACCGTGGCTAGAGACATCACACGGCCCGCAGCTGTTGCAACGCCTTGAATCAGAATATTCATTTGGCCAATGCTCCAGTCCAAAATGTCAGCCTGAGTCGACTCAAAGTTCAGTCAGTCTGAGGCGACTCAAAGTTCAGTCAGTCTGAGGCGACTCAAAGTTCTCAGTTTTCTCTGCCCATCCGTCTGCATGCGGAGGGCCGTGTCTGATGGTGTAACATCACTGTGGCCGGGCGGACAGTCGAGACCCTCTCGGCTGTGTCAAGTATAAATTACACTTCAGTATGGATTGATACAATAAATAAAATGGAAGCGTATCTGCTCCGTGAGGCGCGCGGGTGACGGACATCAAAAATGCTTTGAGTGGGGATTGGCCTTGGCTTTCGGATACATGTAGGTTCATTTCAGCAATATGAGAAGACCAACTTGGGTTTAGGTTAGCAAGTTTGTAAAGAAGAAGATTTGGCACTAAAGTAAGTGTTACTCTTACAAATGTATAAAATGACGTTATAACACTTGAATAGAATAAAAGTTATTTGGGATTTTGTTATTGTATTTTTTCCACAAAGCATTAACAATGTTTCAAACGAATTCACACAATATCTACGATGGGATTTTCAAATGACATTAATGACTTTTTCCAAAAGAACCGCACTGTTAAGAATTTCCCAGTAAAATAACAGTAAAGAACTGGCAGCAGGGTTGCCTTTATGTTACTGGGAAATTAACATTATTATACTGTCGCTGAAATTTACAGCTTTGTACTGTTAATGAAAAATACAGTTTGAACTGTTTTATTTTATTAATGTCACAGTATTTTACAGTTAATTTACTGTTTAAAGATACATTATATAGCTGTTTTTCACCTTTCTTTTACATTATCTTACTGATTTGTTTTAATGCACTATTTAGGTTGTATTTTTTACATACATTTGAATAAACATTATTTTTTGCCTAGATGAATAGACTTAGCAGGTTACAGACATAGGAATAGTCACACTAAATACAATTAAAGGCACTTGTTAGGAAAAAGGCTATAATAGACTTGTTGACACTTTTCCCAAAAATGTCTGTCTATAGCTGGCTACAAGCACAGAATGCAAACCAGAACAACATGTGAGTGAAGAACATCACAGAGCTGATTCACTGATTTTACAATCATGTACAATGTACAAGCCTCACATGTGCAGATCAGGTCCCAGAATTCAACAAATACTGCATGAAACTGTTACTGATGATATTTAGACAGTTGATCAGCAGTAAAGTGATGTTTTTTAAGAATGCATTATAGTTCAGTTAAAAAACAAACAGCAGGTTTTCTTTTGTATTAACAGTAAAGCACTGTTTTTAGCAATAACAGGTTAATACTGTTGAAATCCTGCTGTAAATTAACAGCAATTGTTTACAGTGCAGCCATTATAAATGACAAAAGACACTGCCCTGTGCTGTGTAGCATGAAGAAGAAGATATGAGACAGGTTTGGTTTGTTCAGATTTGCATTCCCTCTGTGGATTTCAAGAAAATGTGATACTAGATTGTCAAATTTAGATTTGAAGCCTAAACCTGATTCCTCCAGTACATACAGTACATACAGTGGCTTCTGTACAAGCAGCACACAGCACACGGGGGCGTCTGAAGCAGGAAGAGGTTAAAGAGTAAATGGTAAGTAGAATCAATAACTAGACTATATTCTGCAGGGAAATGTATTGGGCATCTACAGTATACATGTATACTGGCATACTGTATATCCACATGTTTCTCATGTGGAAGATGAGGGTTTTTTTCAAAGATTTAGCTCATGGATTATGGGCTGATCATCTTTGTGCTCACAGGTTGGTGCCTCTCGATTGATTACTCCAGCTGTTCATCTTTTTAAAGCGATGACAACTTAAGCAGTCTTCACTCAGTGCTGCATATAGGTATTCTGCATTGGGTGGAAGTGAGACAAAGAGGACAACTTATAAGACAGAAAATGCATAAAATGACGACAATTCTTATTTTAATGTTTGTTAATTAATCAGTTGTTTGATATAATGGATATATTCCTGTTTTATTTAATCATATTCAGGTCCAGTCAAGTCAATTTTATTGATATAGTCTGATATCATAGATTTGCCTAAAGGGGATTTAAAATCTCTACAGTCTTCAGCGTACAACATCCTCTATCCTTAGACCCTCGATTCAGATCAGGAAAAACTCCGCAAAAAACCTTTTAACAGGGAGATAAATGGAAGAAACCTCAGTGAGAGCAAAAGAAGAGGGATCCCTCTCCCTGGATATTATGTCTGTTGTGTAGAGTTTTAAAAGCTTCATCTTTTTGTTTATTAACTCTGGAGTGGCTGTAAAGAGAAGAATAATATTCAATATGACCTTAACAATTATAAACAAGATTTACTTCAAAAAATGTATTTCAGAAACATGTTTATTTCATTGTTTTGTTGTTGTTGAACCAGGGTTTAGGCTATTTTTTTGTCCGTTGGAAAATATACCACATAAATAAATAAATTAATAGCATATTAAATAGCCTAATATTGTAAGATATGTTGCCAAGACAACTTAAATATAAACTCCAATTCCGAGGTTCAAGCCAACACAGACCGGATCTAGACCTTTGACACTTTGACAACTGCATTAAAGATAATTAACAGGTTTATGACCATCGGAAAGACCATCATTCATTTACGACCAAATCTGTTGCATTTGTAGCGCCCAGTAGTGATCGATTTGATGGAAACTTTCAGGGTATGTTTCAGGTACTTATGTGGACTCATCCTGCAAGTTTCGTGATGATTGGCCCAGTTAGTTCTATCGATGTGGTGAGCCACGCCCTTTTAAAGTTCATTGGTGAACATCTTCAAAATGCAATGAGATATCAACAAGCTTTTGATAAGCTTAGTCCAATAATGATCCACACAAAATTTGGTACAAATCGCCACCATGAGGCTAACTGGGATCATACTTTATGTGAAGCATTAGGACATCACGGCCAGTTGTGTTACCAAGTTTCATGTCTCTAGCTCGTTCCAACTCACAGTGAATTGAGCAAAGGCATAATATCACATATAATGCTAAATTGGCTACGCCCACATGCACCGATCAATACGACACTTCAGATCTGGGTTAATAGAGAGCTGAAGTCACGCCCCTTCCATCGGACCCCATGGGACCTGGACGCCCTTTGTGTGTTCATTGTTTTAAACTTGGTGTGGTGGTGCTGCTGGACGATCAGTCATATAGCTTGCTTCCTATCTCACCAGTTACAGGGTGTATGAATTAATGAATACATCTTCATGTGATGCCCCAGCTTAACACAGCCAGCCTTTAGCCAGAAGACCGAACTGACTGTAAGACAGACTGGTAAAAAGGTGACAAACCAGTTAAATCCATGGACTGAGGCTGAAGCAGGAACAAGTGTTTGTCATATCCTAAGTACCCAGCCCTCCTCAGCAACACCCAGGCAGTATCTATCCATGGCAGGCTGAAGTTTGAAAGCAGACTCTGAGCTGTCTGCAGCCTGAGAGCTGTGATACGTGATGCAATGTTTACCAGGCCCTGTTCTCCCTCCTGTAATGGCAGGTACTGCATCGCCGATCTCAGCCAGTGGTGCCCTGACCAGAAGAAATCCACAACTACCCTCTGAGAATCAGGCCCCTTGGTGGAGGTAAGACAGTGCCAAAGGGTCGAGGCAACCAAGTTATTGACTATCAGGACCCTGCCCCTATAGGGAGAGAGGACACAATCTCTCTATGACCCCTATGGAGGACGTTTAAAAATAAATGAATGAATAAATAAATCAATATATCATTAACTGCAGCAAAAATAATTTAAAACAATAAATGTAGCCATTAATTAATTAAATGATAAAATGCGATATAAATTGATGTTTCTGTTCTGTTCTTTATTTATTAGACTTTGTATTAATGCCCTTATTCATTTACTCTTCTGTTTAATTTTACCTTTTATTTATATATTTATTTTGTATTCATTTTTAAATGTATTTGTTTATTTTTGCATTTATTATTTATTTATTCATTTTAGCATTTCATTTTTATTTATTTTATATTCATTTTTAAATGCATGTATTTATTTGTGTATTTATGCCTTTATTTATTTCTGCATTCTTTTCTTTGTACATTTCTTTTTGCATTTCTGCCTCATTATGCAAATGAGGGGGCTGTCACTCAACGTGTGTCATGGGGTCAGAGCATGGGTCAGAGGTCATAGATGGACTTTATGCTAGCCAGCTAGCTGCACTCCGGTCTTCATTCCCGGCTCCATACAGTCGCCTGCTGCTGCTGCTGTTGCCCCCCCGCCACTGCCTTGTACCGGTAAAGGTGTGCAGATCAACCATCTGAACTGAACTATTTTGCGGACACACCGCCAGTCTCCTCCCCGAGGTTTAGCTCATTCAGAGAGGGAACCTCCACGCCGATGCCGCCGCATATGTCTATGGAGCCGGTAATAAAGACAGACACCGTTAGCTAGCTAGCTAGCATATAGTCATGCACCCTGACCCCATGGCATTGAGTGACAGTCCCCTCATTTGCATAATGAGGCAGAAATGCATAAAGAATTGTAAAAAAAAATGTGTAAAGAAATGTATAAAGAAAAGAATATAGAAATTAATGAGTTTGGGGAAGTAAATAAGTGTTGAAATGCATAGGGAAAATCATGCATAAATACATAAATGCATAAACACATTTAAAAATGAATATAAAATATATGATTTTGGTTGCTGCTCTCTACCAATATCGTCATATTTGTTTTATTCTGTGCTCACAGAGATATCTCTCTGCTCTGCAGAAGATATTTCACAAAATATTTCTACATCGTCCACTATGTTTTACAGTACAGTTTGTGTGTGTTCCTTTTGTGATTTTGGTATTTACACAGTATTTATAGTGTTTAATCAGGACATTATATAAGGGATAGTGGCTTTTACCTTTAATTACTCAAATGTCCTTAAAATTCTGCACATCCAGTGAACTTCTATCGTTTCTGGTATATTGACAGCTCCAACTGTCATGGCAGCATGGAGAAGATTCCTGCTGCTCCTCGGAGCATGCATGTTTCTCATCACGTTGTCCTTTTACCTATGGAACATAAACCAGGAAAGAAGAGGTACAATCTGTGTCTATACGTGTGTGTGTGTGTGTGTGTGTGTGTGTGTGAATTTCTTACTGTTCCTGCTGTGCATCCTGGTTAGTCTCCTGGTTCATGCTTTGTTTGTACTTGTGCTCCACTGCCTGTGAAATGAATTGAGATTAAGTAAATGGATTAGGTGGTATAGTGACCTCACCCTTGATTACTTTTGGACTATCGTGGCTCGCATTTGACGTAACACCTCTATAGCTGAGAGTGAGGCTTTGAGAAAGACAAATGTCTCTCAGCTCCTTAAGAGAAAAGCCACCTGAAAGCAGAATTAATTTAGCTCCAATCACTTTAGACAGTCCCAACACATATTTCCTTATTCTTCTTATCACAACAGAGAGTATCCTTTGTTTTATTTCATATCATCCATGCCATGTATCAAAGGTTTGAATGGGCATTTGATTTCTGATTATCTGACTTGTTTGTAAGTATGTCCCCAATTCAAAATGATAAAATCACACTAACCTCGTGGAATGTTAGGGCTCTTGGAACTGATGTTAAATGCGGGAAGGTTTTTTCTAACTTGAATTCACTGAAAGCTGATATTTTATTTCTACAAGAGACTCACACTACTAAAGTTCCTGAATATAAATTAAAACCTAATTGGATCTCACAGGTGTACCAAGCACCCTTTACATCTCGAGCAAGGGGCGTAGCTATCCTGTTTCGTAATAATATTCCCTTTTTACTTAAATCCAAGATTACTGATCCAAATGGGAGATTTATTTTGATTTCTGGTTATATTAACTCATTCCCAATTACCTTGTTAAATATATACGGCCCGAATTCCGATGACCCTACGTTTTTTCGTAAAGTTTTTGAATTACTTCCAGAGGATGGATCCTCCAATATCTTCATCGGTGGCGACTTTAATTGTTATTTGGATTCATCCCTGGACAGATCATCCACTAAATCTCCTCCAACTATTAACTCTGTTCAAACACTAAACAATCTGATAAAATCAAGAAATATGGTGGATATTTGGAGAATACAACACCATGACAAAAAAGAATATTCATTTTACTCACAGGTGCACCAGTCATATACTAGAATTGACTATTTAATAGTGGAGGCTGGTTCAATCCCCAATATTAGCAACACACTTTATCACAATATATTGATTTCTGAGCACAGTCCTGTTACGCTGCAGCTACAGTCTTCCCTTTCCAAACCAAAATATAATTGGAGATTTAACCCTCTACTACTGTCATCACCAGGATTTAAAGAATACATGGCCAATAAACTCAGAGACTTTTTAGAGATCAATGATAACGGAGAAGTTTCAGACTCTACTCTCTGGGAAGCACTTAAAGTTACAATGAGAGGATTTATTATTTCTTTTGAGACCTCAAGGAAAAAGGAAAAATGTAAGAGACTGAAAGAAATCGAACA
>CAKAKR010067970.1:0-17002 GCA_916700685.1 Adelosebastes latens | reverse complement strand
AAAGGGAACCGTGCTGTTCATGTGTCTCCGCTACAAAAAGAAATAAATGCACACACACACAAACCACCTGCTTCTCCTCCATTAGTTAACTATGGAATATAAATGATGTCTTTTTTTCCTCTGCTGCCCCTCTTGAAGGACTTTGGAAGCCTTTGAAGAGCGGCAGGTAGGATACCGAGATTACCAAATAATATATTTTGCTGAAACGAGGACGCCGGTTCCTGGTGCAAAGTCAGTGAGGAAAAGATGATGAAATGAGAGAGAAGGGACGGGGGGGGACGGGTTGCAAAGCCTCACATGTGTTGCATCAATAACCACGCATACTGAGTTGACAATATTAAAGGGACTGTTTGTAACTTCTTACACGTATAAATCATTGCGGGTCGGTGTCCCATGCGCGCTCGCGTGTTGCTACGCTGTTCAGACTCAGACTCCAACACAAACTACACAGAAGCACCAGAACCTCTTGGTTCTATCTAGTGAAGCCCGTCTGTTAAACAGTGTTGGCCGCGGTCGAAGGACGCGGGGGAGACCGTAGCTTTGGTCTCCAGGACCGGAGTCTCTGCTGTACTCTGCTCTTCTGCCTGCTTGCCTTCACTCACACACGCGCTCCTTCTCTCTCTCTCGCTCCACCTCTCACGTGCATGCGCGCACACTCCACACTGCAGAAGAGGTAGTTTAGCTCTGAGAATATCTAGTGAATGTACAGTGGACGTTTGTGCAGAAATAACTGCTGCAGCTCCTCCAGACCAACAGAGGTTTCCCGTGTCTTGTGAAGTGACGGGTCTCCGCAGCGAGAAATGTTATCGTCTCCGACCAAAACTCCGGTGTCTCCCCTGTTTCCTCCGGCCGCGGTCGGGAGGCTGAAGCAGGAAAAGCCAACACTAGGATCAGCATTGATTCATGGAGAGACCTTCGTCTGGTCAGCTAACATTACTGCCAAGCAGCTGAAATATAGAGTGATATTGTGGACGCTGACTCTCATTGACTTAACGGCCACACGTGTCGCTGTTAACAAGCAAATTCTGATTCCTACATAGAGTCCCTTTAAGTCTGTAAAAGCATTTCACATCATTTATTTACTGTATGTGTCCCCACCAAATGGGATTTAGCAGCCTAATCCTGGTTTATTTGAAATGTATTGGATTTGGCACATGAGTCATTGTCAGCTGGATGTTTGAAACAATGGGAGGTAAATCCACTCGGGGTGAGGTAGAGAGAGAGACGGATAAAGAGAGAAAAGGAGAAAGCCTTTAGACTTCAAAGAGAAGCAATGAGTCGTAATGTGTAAAGTTAGATATATTAAGTTGGCATTTCTCAGCGTGCACACGTCGTTGCTCCCCTCGCCAGAAAATAAAACAATATAAGCTGGAGCGTGATTTAAATTGGTTGGGACTAATATAGAGCATTGTCAATGTGCCGTGGAGATGTTACTGCCAACCGCGCGGTGTCGTACAATCTATTTGTTGTACAGGCAATTTGGGCCGCCATAAGGAAGACAAATGACTTGAATTACCCGTGATCGACAAATATTAGCAAATCAAATTTGGAAAAGCATTTTTTTTCACCCCGGCGCCGGAGCAGCCAAAATCAACAGGGCACAGGATGTTGCCGGGATTTAGCATTTATCATTTTAATTAAGAGAGAAACAGAACACAGAAAGAGGCAGACAAAGAAAAAAGGTTCCACCATTCTGCTCGCCTTCACGGTGACAGATAGCAGGTCAGTGCATCTTACTGCGTAGAAATGAATTAGTGTGGATGAGTGGAGATAGCAGATCGACCGGGGTGCAAGCGAGGCGGCTCAAAGACGCCTTTTTTCTCTCTCTCAAAACCATTTGCAACACCTGCCTCTTCATAAGTCCCTTGGGCTCCACTGATATCACAGAAACTCCAAAAACAATCCAAGATCTGGGAGATGAATATCTGCCGGTGATTATGGATACTAAAAGCCTTTTTAACAGTGTTGATCATCAGAGGGGATTAGAGGCTTACTTCCTGAATCAAAGACCAGGGGACACACTACCAACTGCTGCATCAAAGATTTAACAGAAATTGTCCCGTAAAAGAACTTTTTTTATGAAGACTCTTTTTACCTCCAATGCAAAAGGGGACATCAATGGGGAGAAAGATAAGTCCCAATTTCTGTTCTTTCTATGCAGCAAAATATATGAGACTGCGGCGACAATTTGCAGAGGATGTCTCCTTCTTGATAATTCAGGCTGCAGAAAGTGTGTCATTGGGATTTAATGCCCATCGGAATGCTTTTAACCGATCGTTTAAACTTCACTCTGCGTCTTCGTGACCCTCGTGAAAGGAAAAACCTTTGAAGATGTTTTAATTGAAACAGAAGGAAGATATGATACTGATGTGAACAAAATAAGACTGACAGATGTTCTTATTTATATGTGAGATTATTCCGTCCCACACATTAAGGAAAACAAGCTTGAATATCAGTCTGTATAGCTGCATCTGTAGGATAAAGGGATGCATGTGCTCATGTACTCGTACTCGCAAAACGGCTCCGATACAACGGCACCGATACCACTTTACAGCAGCGTGACGTTAACCTCTCGTCACCATCTTTCAGGTCCTATTGCACGCGCTCACGCTCCACCTCTCGACGGTGCGGGCGAGACGGGCCGGTGGTGCGCCCGACCCCGCGGGGCCGGGATCCCACCTCAGGCGCGCGCCGGCCCTCACTTTCATTGCGCCACGGGGTTTTGCTTGCACCCTCTGACTCGCACGTGCGTTAGACTCCTTGGTCCGTGTCTCAGATGGGTCAGGTGGGTTGCCGACATCGCCGCAGACCCCTGGCGCCTTTTACGTGGGATGAGCCCCGCCCTGGGGGGCACGACGCGGTTGGGGCGCACTAAGGACAGTCCGCCCCGGTGACACTTTGGCCATGGCACTGGGAAGCACCTTCGCCCCAAGCCTTTCCAAGCCGACCTAGAGCCGGTCGCGGCGCACCGCCTCGTATGTGGGACTCCCCAGCCTGCCGTGTGTCGCTCACACCCTCCAGCTGGCTGTTAACAAGGGTCTTTTGGCACAGAGAAGTACTCGTATCGGTACTCGGTATCGGCGAGTAGCCAAATGTAAGTACTTGTACTTGTACTCGGTCTGAAACAAGTGGTATCGGTGCATCCCTAGTAGGATATGAAGTACCTCGAACTTTGATCCGTTATAAATATGAGAACCTGATACAGGAGGAGTGCCTTTTAACAAAACACAAGCTGAGTCCTAAATCCATACCACATACTTATTCTTTACAGCATGTACTACATACTAATCGTTACAGTGCACTGTTCTACCATATATACCATTTTATACACAGGAAATGAAGTATGACATCAGATGTCAATCAAACTGCAACTTTGGAAAGCTGCTGCCAATTAAACTTCACAAAGAGACATCAAAATATTTCTCCTAAGATCTAATACTTTTGTTTTCAAAGATTTTTTTGGAGCGTCTTTACATCCACCCACCGTTGTTTTTTTTTTACAGCTGTCAGCTACTCCTCCATTTCCTTTGTGCATTGCTTTGTGGTAGATTAGAGTGCATCAACACTCCAAAAAAATCGACCATATTTAGTATGCATGTCTTGTTTGAGTTAACTTTTATTATATTTATTTTGTATTGTGAACTCTAAAAACCTGCTTAGAATCAGTATATAGTGTGGATTTGAGACACGGCATAAGAGTCTACAGCCATGCTAGCGGCTATGTTGGACTGTACTAACATCTGCATGCTACTAAAATTTCGTTTTTTTTTATACACCTTGTGGGGTAGTTAACCACGATGGTTTCCATCCTGGGGACCCCTCAAAGGAGTTTTAAGGTAAATCTGAGAGTCTGCGATGTTATCAACGAGATGGGGAAGAAGAAACAACATTTCTGCAACACAAAATGTTTCTCAAATCTTTGCTTTCTCCTGAAATGTTGGATAGTTTTACTTCTACATGACTGAAAACTCTTAAAATGAAACATCACTCTTTTGGTTGAACTACACATTAGAATAAGGAGGAAGGGATCTCCTGAAACTCAAACCAGTGCCTCGACTGAGGCGTGATCTGCAGGGAGGAGATCTGGAAGCACACGTTTATAGTAAGAGCTTTCTTATAAGGTGCAGCGCCTAACGTTGCGACACAAAGCACGTCTGCAAGATTTCACAGACCGGAAGAAAACAAGCAGTCAGAGCTGATCTGAGGTCTGCTGTCCATCTGCCGTCTATGAGAGCCGGCTGTCAATCACTCGCGAACTCCAACCAAACGGTCAAACTAGGCAGCGCTGATCAATATGAATCAATATTCTGTTACGTTAATGTCTATTTCTCTCCTCAGATGTTTTCAGAATCATCTTGTAGTGCACGGTTTAGCTGGAAAATGAGAAAGTTTGTAACCTGGCAGCCATGTTGAGATATCTTGAAGAAATGCCAAACGCCGGTCACATGACCGGAGCACAGCCAATAGGAACACTCTCTCTCTGAAATGACCTGTGATTGTACAAAGTCTAGATGTTCTAAAGCCTGAAAACAGAGCCATGAGGAGGAGCAGAAGTCTAGTTATCTCTCAGAACACTTGAATTACAATATGATGAAAGGTTATTATGGAAGTTTTGCCCAATGATGCCAAAAATAGACTACCTACTGCCACTTTAAGTAATGTTTATAACAAATACATATTGGGGTAATTTGGCAGTAATTCCAAAGAAATTTCAAATAGGTTACTTTCTAATTATCACCTTATTACCATGAAATTTGCAGACCTGTAAAATGAAGCGTTACCTGGAAATGACTTTCTAAGAATTGTTGAACGTTAAAAATCATCCCATTCAGACGGCACAGAGACAGACAGGAAGAGCGGCAATTAAACCATAATGACGAGGCCACGAGCGAGCAGGCTGTGGAGAAGGTGTCATGAAGGTTATCTGATGGGGAACAGGCTGTTCTCACTTGAGTGGATGGTGTTGGTGCAGTAGGAGCAACCACGGAGGTTACTGCTGGAGAATGCAGGATTAGCTTGGAGGTTACAGACTGACGGTAATGCTCGCTGGATAATGCATCTATACATTCAGCTAAGCGTCAAGGGGAGGGCAAGTCCAGTTCAATGAATCCAAGACACTTTAGCCTTGAAATTTTTAAAAGGCTTTAAGAGCACACGCCTTGGATTCATTGAAGTATTGCCCACTTCATGTGGGGTTGATTCATTTCATTCTGCTGTATTTCTCACTTCCCTTTCATAATGCATAACGACCCAAAGACCTGATCTACAGAGCAACTCTACATGTTAACTGTGAAACACTCTGATCGGTAGTTATACTCCATAAGTGATGAACGCTATGTAAATGTTTTTCTCGTCTGCTGCTGAAAAACAACAGCTGTTAGAAGAACAGATCCATAATGAGACTGTTTGGCTGTTGGAATTTGATGTGGATAGAAGTTGATCTAAATACACATTTGCACATTTTTAAAATTGTTTTTAAACAGTAGAGATAACCTCTGTAATACCGGCTCCACCCCCTCATACCTTTGCTGGACCATAATTTACTAAATGAACATCATGCTGTATTGAAGAAGACTTGGACTAGCGATGAAACTAGCGAGACCATAAACTCATGTTTACAATGTTTACTGAGGTAATAAATCAAGTGAGAAGTAGTCTCATTTTCTCATAGACTTCTATACAATCAGACTTCTTTTAGCAACCAGAGGAGTCGCCCCCTGCTGGCTGTTAGAGAGAATGCAAGTTTCACTCCTCAGAAACCGGAGGTAGCCCACTGGGAACAACATGCAACAAAGGTTCCTGTATGGACTTGAACCGGTGATGTTGCAGCTCATGGTCTGTGCACCATGGCGCCCTTTACGCCTCATCCAGACTGGGAACATCGGGAGCTGCGTTGCGTGGCGGCTGCGGTGCGTGGCAGCTGCGTAATTCACGCGTCGGGTGTTCACACCAGCTGCATTTCAGCTGCTGCAGCTGCTGCTGTACTATATTCATTCATGGAGCTCTCCAAGTCACTGCATGTTATACAACACTGTCCGGCACATATTTCAGAATAAAAGCCTCGTGTTAACAAATGAAGGAATTCGGTTCACAGAAAAAATGCTTGAGGGCTTTTATTTCGAAATGAAAGCAGGAAGTAATGTAGCTGATATGATGTCAATATACAGTCAATAGATCACTTTCACTGTCTGTTGTTGCAGTGAACCGCGCGGCACGCGTCAAAAATAGGCGAGACCTCGAATCTCTAGAAGAGACGCAGCTGAGACGCAGTGTGGCTGCTCTAACCTGTTAACACGGACGGCGAAATAAAAAACAACAGCTAACGCAGCCGCCAAGCGCTCCTGATGTTCCCGGTGTGGACGAGGCTTTAGCGTGGATCTTAAAGCCATGGGGGAGAGCCTGTGATGTTCAGATTGGTGCCTAACTGGACATATGTTGATATTTCACTTGCATATGAACAACTTAGTTCAGTGGTTTTAATTATGTCTGTGAGTGACTCTGTGATCTGTGTCTGATCACCTCTTCTAATGAGAGATTTTGTCGTCACACACACGGCCCGTTATCCATCCCCCCTATATCACACCGTTGTCCTTCATCAGCTCAAAGAGATATAAAGGACATACTGTAAAGCAGTTGGGAGTCCTGGTGTGTGGGCACCGTTGAAGCTTCACATAAACCCCTTAACTTGCATTAGGACAAACATTACACGTGAAATCGCTCTCTGAAGTCTCCCTTGAATTTGACTTCTGGAAAAAAGCTGCTGCTGACAAAGTCAAACAGACCACACAGACGCAGCAGTGAACTCTACCTGAAGCACTTTCCATCTGCTGTTGAGATGCTCCAGGGCGCGGGCGTTCTCCATCGACAAATGGACATCGGAGATAGCCAGCTGGTGGGCCAGATCATTGATGTGCTTCATGCCCTCCTTCACTTGGGTCAGCTCCTCCTTAAATAACTGCAGGAGTACGAGAGAGAGAGCGCGAGACAAGCAAAGGGAAAGAGAGAGGGGGGAATGGAAAAGAGAAAACAGCTGAAATAAAAAAACAACACATTAAATATGAGACACAGACAAACATCCAGTCTGGACTAACTAATTGAAGTCTGATCCGTTATTGCTGTTGTTCTGTTCTATCTTGATAATATTTGGCAGCAGTCGTATATTAACTTAGATCAAAGTGAAAAGAATGTGTAATGGTACTGGAATAGCACCAGCCTCTGTTCATTGTAGAATTTATATGTGAAAAATGAGGGTAACCAGGGTATTTATACAGTAAACGGTGTCTAACTCAGGATACACCACAACAGCAGTGGAGCATGCAGCTTAAAGTTAACGCAAATTTGTTTTAACGCCACTAATTTTTTTAACGCAACTTGCGATTTTTAGGTTGTTGTGAGCTCAGAGTGAAGATACTGGCTGATTAGAAAACCTAACCTAAATCTAAGGAATCCTTGATACCAACCATGTCATACTAGCTCGTCAGGAAGGAGGTTAAATAACGCTCCAAAGTTACGCTAAATTTTGGTGAGGAGAAACTGTCATGGCCATTTTCAAAGGGGTCCCTTGACCTCTGACCTCAAGATATGTGAATGTAAATGGGTTCTATGGGTACCCACGAGTCTCCCCTTTACAGACATGCCCACTTTATGATAATCACATGCAGTTTTGGGGCAAGTCATAGTCAAGTCAGCACACTGACACACTGACAGCTGTTGTTGCCTGTTGGGCTGCAGTTTGCCATGTTATGATTTGAGCATATTTGTTATGCTAAATGCAGTACCTGTGAGGGTTTCTGGACAATATCTGTCATTGTTTTGTGTTGTTACTTGATTTATAATAATAAATATATACATACATTGCCATAAAGCAGCATATTTGCCCTCTCCCATGTTGATAAGAGTATTAAATACTTGACTAATCTCCCTTCAAGGTACATTTTGAACAGATAAAAAGAGTGATTCCTAAGGTTTTTTTTATTTTCATGTGATACCAGTATCTTCACTCTAGCTTTGAAACTGAGCCCACGACAATCTAAAAATTACAACTTGCGTTAATGCATTAAAGAACGTTGTGGCGTTAACGCGTTATTATCGCGTTAACTTTGGCAGCCCTAGTTTAAAGATGTCACCTTGGGATTTTGGGAAGCTGTGACAGGCATCTTTTACTATTTTCTGACATTTCATAGACCAAATTATTGAAAAAAAGCCTTAGTCACAACTCTACAGTACACATACTGTATGCAAGTGTGCCTAATGTGTGTTAGTGATCCCATTTGCATGCATCCATGTGTTTGCATTTGTATGTGTCTGTCTGTGTATGAATGTGAGTGAGTTGCAGATGAGGCCAACTGACAAGCCTGCCCTAAAGACCGAGCTGAACGTGTGCCGGCTGTGACAGTGACATGATTATTGTGAAGGGCCCTCACTTCTAATGAACCAGCGCCACACAATCACAGGCAGCAGCGGCGGCGGCGGCGGCGGCGGCGGTACCTTGACACTCCATAATGACTGCACCAATGACCTGCCATTTGTTAAACAACATCTATTCAACGGGACGATTGTAACCCCTGCCACCTCACACCGTGCCAGATTGAAATGCCGCGTCCTTGTCATCATCTGTCAGATCGCAGCTACTCCGACAGCGATGTGTACACAGTCAAAACAAACATCTTAAAGCAACGCAGCCCCGATACACATCTCTCACTCGTTCATTAGTAACACTGCTGCTTTTTAGTGATAAAAAAAAGCTGGATGTCACTGTTTTGATGTTTGTTTACGATGTGTCACAAAGTGCGTATTTTCAGGGTTAGTCGGAGGCGATTATCTCAAAGGAGACAATTAATTTACTCCGCAGGTAGGAGCAATTTATATCAGGGGTTTGTGATAATGTGTCTGCATGTACAAGTGTGTGTGCATGAGGGAGATAAGGAGAACGTGGAAGTTTGTATGTAACGCGGCGTGTTTTTTTTCTGTGTCTACCTTGGTGGCGTCTATGTGGTCCTGCAGAGAGTCGATGAAGAGGTCTCCGACGGGCTCCCATGCGTCTCTCACCCCCTCCGCCTGCTCCAGGGCCACCGCCAGCTCCTCCATCGCCGCCTGGATCTGCAGTAGACGCTCTAATGTCCTCTCCATGTGTCTGAAAAACATTCATTACTGTTAACTACCTGCACCGTTACAATTTGGAAGCTAATGCAAATCATAAAAAATCCATAGAGCGTGCAGACAAACATCATTTATTCACATTTACAGAGTGTCGTTCCAGTAGAAATGTGAGCAAATGATTTCATACCATCATATAACAATCTGAGTGTTGTTTCTTTGAAAACATGTTTTAATATTCTTGTGAGGTCTGAGTTTTCTTTGATCTAAAACTTGATAAATGTGCTCTTGTAATTGTTTCTACAATGGATTATATTGGCCACATTTTGTAAACAGGTTATTGTAATTGTATTACGTGTAATGTATGACCCCTGCTATGGATCAACACACACACACAGTCACAGGGAGAAATAACACTCTCGACTTTGTAGCTCCAAAGTTTACAAGCATATTGCTGTTGTGTGGTAAAAACGTATACTTTCCACTTCTTTTCATTATTCATTTTCCAAAAAAATATACCAAATATATCAAACAAACAAACAAATATACCCCAAAAAAACCGAGCTGTTTAACATTGCAACACTGTAATAAATATATAAATACAAATCTTTCACCCCTGGTCAGTCAAACCATAACATTTATATTCATGATCCAGTTCATTCATGAGGCGGGAAAAACTATTAACTCCAAACTCTTTGCTATTAGGTTTGGCTCGATGGGTTTTGGAGAAGTTTCATGAACACATGGACTGTAGAATTTACTCCCCTACGACCTTTAATAATTCATTTTATTTAAAAGGAATTAAAAGGCTCTCAGAGAACCAGACATGCTGCTATCCTGAACAGAGATCTGACAGAAAGTCTGTTTCTAACACTGACGACTTTTTAATGTCATTACTCTCAAAAACTCCTTTCCATTCACCAAAACCTGTAATACTTTCCTTGTGCTTTTACAACTACTGACATGAGCCCAACACTCAGACAGAGTGCAGAAACACAGTGGTGGAAGAAGTATTCCGATCCTTAAGTAAAAGTAAATGTACCAATAAGTAAAAAGTACCAATACAACAAAGTAAAAATACTCCATTACAAGTAAAAGTCCGGACCGGTTGCAAAGTGCACCCTAAGTTTTTACCTTAAGTATGAAAGGGATTCCTTAAAGATAGGGTTGACGATGTTGGATGCACCGATGCACGAGCACTGCCGCATCGTAACTATTTCACAGACACAGAGCGGAGAGAGGACCTCAACTCAACAACGCTACCTCATGACCAGTAACCGTTGCAGTGCTACTGCAGGGCTGAGTTTTCTCTTCCATTCTCCAGGAAACGTGCGGCGGCGACGCGCTTTGAGTTCAGGCTGGTGCACGCCAAGGGTAGAGTACGAGTAAGGAGGCAGGGAGGCATCTGATTGGTTCTTTCCAAGCGGACCGCGAGGCAGTGATTGGTAGACGTTTTTACAGGATTACAGCAGCTACAGATGACGGCTCTTTTCCGCTCCTTTTTCAGAGCTCATCAGTAATGGATCGCTGTCGGGGTGTAAAGACCATTTCAACCAATATAACAAATAGCGTTTACTGGAGAACATCGTCAACCCTGCCTTTAAATAGATGACAAGGATGAGGAGAAAACCTTAAATACTTAACTTGACATTTTAAGGAAACCTTAATGAGAAGACTTGAGGGTGTTTTGTGCAACCAATGTTATTTTAAAGAAACCTTAAGGAGTTTTGTACAACCTACTTAAGTAAAAGTACATAAGTGTTATCAGCAAAATACACTTAAAGTATAAAAAGTACTCATTCTGCAGAAAAATGGCTCCTGTGACTGATATATCAGTAAATTTGATATTATTACTGATGCATTGATGCATAAGCAGCATGTTATTGCTGTAGCTGGTTGAGGTGGAGCTACGTTTAATGACTTTATACAGTTTGGTAGTTTAGTCTGGTTGTTTCTAACCTCGGGGTCAGGCCCTCTAAAGGCTCACAAGATAAATCTGACTGGCCATGAGATGAAAGATGAATGGGATGACAAAAAGTTCTGCTACAAAACTCAGACATCTGAAATGTGATAAGGAGCCACTGGTTTTTTGTAAGGGTTTACAAACCAAAATGGTCGGGAACCACTGGTTTAATCTTTAATAATGCATTGTATTATCTATGCTTATTATGTGTTTTTGTTTCATCTAAAATCATAATCTGTAAAGTAACTACAACTATCTGTAAATAGTAGAGTAAGGGGGTAACAAAATACTATATTTTACCTGTAGATAAAATACAGTAGCATCCAATGGAATATACTAAAGTTAATTATAAGTACCTCAAAATTGCACTTCAATAAAGTTCCTGAGTAAATTCACTTCCCACCACTGCAGAAACTACATATAATCTGCACAAGATACACACAATGTGAATAAAAGTGTCTGACCTATGGCGGTCCACGCAGCGTGCAGTCAACTTCTCCCACAGGTCACTGGCCACGTTTGCCTGCTTCCACACTGAGCGGCTCACATTTAGGATTCGCCGGCGTGGAGACACCTCTGCAGAGGGTGGAAGAGGTTAGACCGGGGCCACGCAGGGGTAAAAGCATTAAGGTGCAAAGGAGGGAGTAAAAAAAAAAAGAGCAGACGGAGAAATAACAGAGTGTAGAGGAGGAGAGCAAGGGGTTAGAGGTCAGACAAAGAGAAGAGCAATGATTGGAGACGGACGGCGCACCAACTCCATGAAAGGAGAGAAACAAGTTGGACAACAGCAGGATACACAGTGAGGTAGATTACTACAGTATTTCCCAGGTGGGCATCCAGCCAAACAGTACGAAGAGGACGAGTCGGTGGAGAAACAGCAGAGCTTGCTGTATTATCGATCTGAGCAGATGCTACTGTAGAGCTGGTGAGCTGGAGCTAATTGGTCCCGACCCGGACACTTTCCCTAAACCCAGTGTGACACCAGAGGACGGAAAAACTGCTAATAACTATTAATGGATGATTTCACCTGCATGGGTCCTACCAAAAAATGAACTCCGCGGGGCTTAGCAGAGGAGAGGTTGTTGTGAGTATGATATTTTGGCTGGCGCAGCAGTTGGCACAGAGTATGAAGGGAGCAGACCTTTTCCATCGGTCAGGGTCTCCTCTGGCTCCTGGAAGGGATGCTGAGCCAGAAAGGCCTGGGCAGACTCCAAGACTGAGTAGATGAACGGCCCGCGAGACTTGACATCCTCCATGAATGCCTGCCGGGAGACAAACAGAGAGGGGGGGAGAGTGTTTCTAAGTGGAAGAGAATGAAAGACATAAGCTGTGTTCAAACTCGAGCGCTGGTTTCAGCTGAGGAAGAGGAGGCTAAGCTGAACCTACTGCGCCTACTCCTCAAATGAAACAGGGCTGCTTAATATAAACCAGAAGTAATGCCAATCATCGGCTGGGTCCAGCTTCTCAAAATGTGAAGATATGCAGTGGTTGTTTTTCATTGGTAATTGAATATCCTTGAGTTTGGACTGCAGTCAGTTCTGACATTTTATAGACTAAAACATTAAAGGGCGGATGCATTATTTTATCTGTTTTTTTAGGTTTTTATATCATTCTGTAGTTTAACAGTGGTGTTTCGTATGTATTCAAATCCAAACATTCTCATTTTGGTCAAAGTATGTATGTTTTAGCGTCAAAATGTTATTTTTTTCCACGTGACCTGATGTATGTTTCTGCATGGTGACGCTGCTATATATACAGTACACATTTATCTTTATAGACATTTATTATTATTTCCAATCACTGTTCAATATCATATTTCCACCTGTGCAATTGTGTTAAAAGTCTGTTTATTGTCAATACTGTTTATATTGTTCCTATTTTTATATTCCTTCTATTTAAATTGTTCATATTTGATATGTCTGTCTACTTTTGTTTTGCTTTTTGCACTGTGTTGTATCTTGATTTTTGTTTTTACTGCTGCTTCTTGTTTCTGCACTATCCACTTTGCTACGCTGTGGGACTAATAAAGGAATATCTTATCTTATCTTATCCATTCAGTGCGTATTACCTACAGTAACTTAGATGGCGGCCGGCATGCTCCCAGTTTGGAGAAACAGACAGGAGTACCGGCACGGAAGCTAAGCAATGTACTGCTATCTGGACGCTGTGTTATTGTGTGACTTTTGGATCCAAACTAACACAAACAAAACTGACCGATCGATGCAGCGGTAGACCAGCAACTCCTGTGTTCTGAGAGGTAAAAACTGTTTTTGTGAATGGAGTCTGGTGGCTTTCAAGAGAGCAATAAAACAGCTTCAGTTTCCCCGTCAGAAAGGGCTGTCTGGTGACGAGGTAAAGCGGTGAAAATATTCTAAATATAGCGTACATTGATATCAGCGTACGTGATATTGATTTTTTTTAGGTGGCTAAAATATGTTTTTCTGTTGCTCCCGTCCACAGCTGCTTCACCTCACCATCAGACAGCCCTTTCCAGCGGGGAACTGAAGCCGTTACATCGCTCTCTTCAAAGAAACTGGGGGAAATTCCATGAACCCCCAGTACAAGTTTTGATGCTTCACTTCAACACATGATGGAAATCTGACAAATAGTGAAGCATGTTAATGGTAAATATACTCATAGTCCCATATAAGGCTCTTTAGATACAGAAAATAATACATTTATTACTGTACATGTGGAAATAAAGTGACAAAAAAGTGAGTTTCAGTGACGGCAGCGTGTCATTCTAGAGACTTAAATAGGCCACCAGACAAACAGCGACGCCCAATGACCTGAATAAATGAACCTGACTTGGCCTCCATTTATCTGTAACTCCCAGTTGATTCACAACACGTCCAGGTCCCTAACAGGAACACACGGTAGAGTTTATGTCTGACCTCCATTATTCACATTCTGCCCTGGCGTTTTCATTGGTCTAGTTCAAGTGATGTATCACCGGCGACCGATGACCACTTGAGTGGAAATATCCGGTACATAAAAGGTGGTGATAGTTCCAGCCTTCGCGAGTTGACGAGGATTGCTTGAACGCACCATTAAGCAATTCACCGGCACACAGTAGATTATTGGACACGCTGTTTAGTCCGTCACCTTTGGGCAAAACTAGATTAACTCTTGGAGCTTTGTCAGCCCGTTACCACATATTCATTTTAGAAATGCAGAGCTTTGGAGGATCCTTTATTGGAGGGAAAAAGGCTTGCAGTTACAGGATAACCAGTGGACCAAAACATGTGCCAGCACACTAATTCAGCAGTTTCTTGACATGATCATTGCACATGTCTTGAGTATATTCATATTCATACCTTGATAATATATCCCACTTCAAATGTATTTTTGTATGCATTTCATTATATAAGACATGCATATCCACAGTTTGTATATAAATGTATAATTGGTTAATAAAAACTTGTTATGTAGCTTTTTATACAAATCACATTGTACACAAATATTATATTGCTACAATAAAACCAACGGAAAATATGATATCTGTTGGCCTGCAGATTAAATTGTATATAATGAGAAGGAAGGTAAGTCCATAATGTTTGGGCAAGACTGCATCTACCTAGCTCCAACGATGCTGTCACATCAAATGTCCCCTTGAAGTGGTCTACAGTGTGTCAAATCAACATCAATTTAGTACAACTGAAAACTTATTATCTAAATTATTTCAATATCTTCTTTCCCCCTTGAAATAATGGTAAATACAGAGCATGACGGAACAAAGAGGGAGAAATGAGAAAGCATGGGAATAGTATTTAATTTAATAGCAGTGTTGTACTGGCTCAGGCCAGAAAACATGCAGGCCTTCAGTGCTTTGTTGTCGTACATTCAAAATTGGATAAAAGCAGATGAATGCCATACAAGACCTATAGTTGAAGGACCCAGTAGTGCAGCAGTCAGGTGCACCGCGCCCATGGTGCCAAGTGTCACTGCCGCCAAAAGTGTAACGTTATACAGACATAACAAGGCTGCTGAAAGAGAAAGGCATCCGCCGATACGTTACACAGAAACACACCGTGTTAATAATAAGCCGACCACCTCACGGTACCACCAGCTGTGAGCTGTGATCTGTTTTTAAAGTCAGGCACCTTGGCGGAGGTCTACGCTCTCCGAGTGCCATTCTAGCTGTTTATGAATTTGTCTTGTTACATAGACTCCCTCTAAGATGACACCAAACACACATACAAGAAACACTGAATGGCATAAATGAGAGAAACTTAGCTTGTTTGAATACATGGGTTAAACAGGAATTACTGAACAATCTACTGGCAGGACCGCCTGAGATTACATGGCTGTCTGCTTGCGCTGAGAGCCCAGGGCACAATGGGAGACCAAACCTACTGGGATTACTGGTCAGCTTGCCGCCACACACAGAACAGCCAATTAGCTGGAGAGCCCGGCTCTACTGGTCCACATTTAACAGCACTCCTTATGCAAGAAGACACACACGCATTCACTCCACCACTGAGCAGATAGCAGAGCCTCCCGGGGGCCTTGGAGAAAGCCAGTGTGTCAGCCTTCTTCATTCTTCTACACTAATCTTTGTTCTGTATAAAACGTACTGCAGGTGTGTGAATTAATGCCAGCTCCCTTCAAAGAAATTTATTTAGGTGAAGCCAGAGTGCTCAATCCTCTTACGCTATGAAGAGATTACAATTTTAGCTGAAAAATCTACATTACTAGCTGGAATTAGCGGTGCAGCAGCGACAGTGTTTCAGTGCGTATTAAAAAAAAATCCTCAGGATCAGCGCCGGGCCGGGCCGGGCCTGATAACACCCAATGAAACACCAGCAAGCGGCGGCCGGCACCGAGCAAACACGCAAAAGTGAGTAGCGGTGGGGGAGCTGTGGCGTTAGATAAGATTCCCACTGCAACAGTCATGAAGAAAACTCTAATCACAAACACATTCCCTCTTCTTCCTCACATCCTCGCTTCCTTTCCTTTCCCCTTTGCCCCTCTTTTCATCCTCTCTCGCTCTCTTTATTCTCTCCACACTCTCTTTTAGCTGCTTTGCTGCCCAAAGAGGAGCTGAGCTACGGATTCCCTGAGCCAGCTGTCATGTTAAAACTTTAATTCCAGCTAAATTTCACACTCAGAGGCTTCATCTATGGTTGAAGGAACATTAAGAGCGAAGCCTTCAGATCAGATTAAGATACATTATGCAGGGGGGAGGAAATGACTTCATTGACTTCAATTCGTCTAAACATGTTGATGGCGTTTCCTTTTACTCCCCCCCGCCGGACGCCTCCTCTCTGTGTGCTTCTGACTGCACAGACGAGGATGAATTTTTATTTCATTATCCCTCTCGCGTGAAGCAGCTGACAAGACTCTGCAGCTGCTGCAGACGCACAATAAATCCCTCCCGTTGCCAAAATCACTCACTTATCCCTACACCCAAACACACACACGACCCCCACAAACACATCTTCACACCCAAACTCCCCTCCATCCATCAGCACCCCAAATACACAAACATGCTCCCATACCAATACACATGCAGATACACTACACACACACACACACACACACACACACACACACACACACACACACACACCAAATGTAGCACAGAGAACGACATCAGAATAAATCCACTTAAGATCAATAATTCACATTTCTTAAAACGCTTTAATTCTCTATAGAAAACTGGGATGCAATTTCCCTCTCTGCTTTGTCGGAAAAGTTTTAGAGAGCAACCAAACGAGGCAGACCGAGGCATCGCAGATTATGAAGGCAGGCTGAAAATGGAACATTTTAGAGAGGAAGAGGAGAGGATGGGAGACGAAGAGGAAGAGGAAGAGGAAGAGGAGGGGAGGGGAGAGGAAAAGGAAAGAAGAGGAAGAAGAGAGAGGAAGAGAGGAGAGGTGAGGAAGAAGGAGAGAAGAGGAAGCAAGGAAGAGGGAGATGAAAGTAGAGAGAGAGGAGAGG
>CAKAKR010067969.1:31891-70757 GCA_916700685.1 Adelosebastes latens | reverse complement strand
AAATGATTTGGAGGTTTCTGTTAAGTCCCGTAGAAATAGAATAGGAGTAGAACGGACATTCCCCTTCAAATCAACGTAGCAGGATGGTCAGAGCGGCTGACATTTTTATGTGTACCGTTGCCATTGCGAGCGTTGTTACAGGTTAACTTCCGTATAAACTAAACCGACTTACGGCAAGTCGCGGAATCACTGAGATGAGGTTTTGCAGGAACGACTCAACAAGCAGTGGAGTAGTAATGTTACGAAGCATAGAGAGCCAGCGTAAATGAGTCAAATTTAACAACTTAATGCTTCGTCCATACATTCTTGTCACAGTGTAGGAAAGCACATTGCTATCGCCAGATGAGTGACAACTTTGTTTGGTTCATTTTCTGTAACCAGTGTGGCATTAAAAGTCCAGTGTGTAGAATCTGTTGGTATCTAGCGATGAGGTGACGAGGCTGTACCAACCTCTCCCGTGTGCCAAGCGCGTTGAAGAGCTACGGTGGCCGACGCAAAAATGCAAATGGTCCTCTCTAGAGCCATTTGGAGCAGAGCCAATGTGTAGAGTGTGTGCATACGTGGGAAGTGAGTGGTGAAGCAAGAGAGAGCGGCGACGACGGGAGCGAGTAACGTTATCGACTCATGCAACATGGCGGACTCCGTGAAGAGGACTCGCTCCCTATGTAGATATAAACATAGATATAAACATTCTAAGGTAACGAAAACACAATGATTCTTATTATCAGGTGATTATACACTAACGAAAACATACTTAAACTTAGCACTGGGTCTAACGGTCCGTCTGCCTCACTCCTCGCCGCTCCGGAGAAGGACAAGCTACCTAGCTAACTAGCCAGCGATCCGTCTCTGGAGCTGCGTCCGTTCTCTTCCCGGTGAGCTGCGACCACCCTTTTACGGCCCGACTGACGTGTGTCCTGTTGTCACCATAACAACTAACAACAATCGCCATTTTCTTTCTTTTGTCCATTCTACTCCTATTTTATTTCTATGGTTAGTCCCTGCCACATATATTAAAAACACACACCACCATCACCATGATAACCATGTGGGGAAGTTTTACGTTCTCGTCTCTCACCCTTTCTTCTGTGCTGTGACTGATAATTGGGGGGGAGGGGGTTAATTTTCCTGGTCAGTAGCATAGGTAACAGCACCACACCTCTCTAAAGGCCCCGCAGGGCACGCCATCCTATCACAGCTCCGCCTCTCAAACTCTGGGGGACATCTGCGCATGAGAGGGGGGGGCAAAGGTCAAGGGTGAGTGGCAGCACATGGGCAGGGATTCTCTGCGTGGGCCGAGAGGAAGGCAAACAGCAGAGGAAAACAAACTATGCGATGCACACTGCAGAGAAATGTGACCACTGGATGACAATATGCCAGCTGGAAGAGGAGGTAGGGCAGGCGTGTTTTTTTTTTTTCGTTTTTGAAATAAGCCATGCAGTTACTTTATCATACATGACAATGAAAAGATCAGTCAAACATCTCAAAAATGCACTTCAAAACATCAACAAGCAGACTATGAAGTCACGTTGCAGACAAACTGAGTGAAGCAAACGCACAGGCTCCGGCCGTTGCTGTTTACTTACTATGAACTACCTTTAGCAAAGGACACCTTACTGAGCCTGTGCCCTCTGGAGGATTGTGGCCGCGCAGGGCTGGAGGCCACCTGCCTGACCCGACAGGGGGAGTAGGAGGAGGAGGGAAAGGAAGAGGAGGGCAGGGAGGAGGTGGAGGAGGAAGCGGAGGAGGAAGAACTAGCAGGGAAAAAGGCACAGCGCCTCCGGCCATCAGGGCTGAGCCAGGAGCCCTTTAAAAGCTGGGAGGCGCCATATCTATAAGAAAGCAGGGGCCAGTGGACAGTTAAGGAGGAGAGCAGAACCAGACTTAAGCTCTGAGGAAGAACAGATCCTATAATCCTACTACTGAACCACGCTGTCATGTTAAGCAGAAGGATGTTTTCTCATTTCCAAACTTAAGGGTGAAGTTGAGGAAAATGCAAAATTGGCTACACATCAGTCCACAGTATTGTTGTGTGTTGTGATAACAAAACCAAGTAGCAGCTTATATTTCCTGCAGCCATCCATTCTGGGTAATTAAACAGTAGTGCTTAGGTTTAGGATAAGGAGGATCAGGGAGTGGCTTATTGGATAAGGGGATGAGTTGAGGCCAATGTTTTTTTTTCTCACCTGTTGTGGGCGGAGTGGCTGTAGGGGGCTGTGCTGTAAGAGTAGGACTGCGGCGCGTGCGTGGGCATGTCATATTCCGACATACCAACACTGCTCATGTGGCTGTGCCAGTTTCCACTGGAGGACGCCGTGGACACTGGAGGAAAACAAATGGTACAAGTCAGCAAATGACCCACCTACACGTGAAACCTAGTGAACAACATAATAGGGCTGGGACGATACACTATCTCCCGATTCAATACTATCACGATACTTGGGTGGCGATTCGATATGTGTATACGATTTATTGTGAATTTCTTTAACTTTTTTAACACTAGACCATAGGAAAAAGTTGAATCATACACTTGTAGGGACTTTTACTTGGGAAAATATCTAAATTAATACAGTAAAAATGTTTGATTGCAGCATGTATGTAGATGTCCTGAAGTCTAGTTATTTATTATATTTTTTTCCAGCAACCCAATATTATAAAGACATTTCCCTCATAAATTAGTGGTATTTTCTATTTAATTTATAAAGAACATGTAATGTTTTATACCTCTGGTGAATATAATCCAATCAATCTTATTTCCATATATGTATTTTGTATATATAGTTCCCTTTGTTAACACCTTATTTTGAAAACTGGATGTAGACACACATGTATACTTTTGCTAACTTCGCCAAGTAGCTCTCCCGTCAGCTCCGTTCCCTTTATACTTCCATGGTCAGCTCCATCTGGGCTGTTTGAATGCGTTTAACATAAATGTCAGTATATTGGTGCTCTACAGTTTAGCGTCTGCCGATTTGACCACGGAGATGAGAGCGACGGCTGGCTTGACCGCATGTTACCACAATACGATAACGTTTCCTGTCCGAGACAGAGTTAGCATGCAGCTTTAGCCGTGATGTCTAGCTCTGCTTTTCCTGGCAATGTGTGAAACCCAAAGTGTTTCCATGCTTTACTGGATGTTTAGTGTTTACCACTTTGGATTTAACATGTGAGGGTGCAGGTCGTATCCACGCGGACCCTCCGCCGATTTCTACTTTCTGCGGTTTGTTTTGGTTGACGGATATGGAACGGATATGTTGTCAAGTTACTCAGACTACAAAAATAAAAGTGGTAACCTTCTACCTCCACATAGACTCAAATGAAGCAAATATATCGATTCTGGCATTAAAAAATCAATTCCAAAATCGTAAAAAAAAAAAAAATCGCGATACATAGGTGAACCACCCCTACAACACAATACACTGTAATAGATGGTGCAGTGATCTAACCTGCGGAGTAGGACATGTTCCTGTTGTTGTGGCTGTGGGGTGCGGGCATCGTCTGATAGCCCAGGCTCTGCTGGGAGCCTCTGTCGTAGTCGTAGTTGTACGCTGGCTGTTTGTGCGTGGCGTTGCGTTGGTACCAGCCTCTCAAGTGTTCAGCCACCAAAGCCTTCTGGATGTTCTTGCCGACCTGCTCGTTGCCGCGCGGCACCTGGCGGTTCCTGGGCGGCCGCAGTGTGGCGTAAGGGTTCTGCGACATGCCATCCATCTCGTCGTTGCCGTAGTGACTGTGCATGTCGTGGCTGTGATAAGCTGTTGGGGCGGCGTGGTATGAAGGGTTGACGTTATAGTGTCCCTCCATCTCGTTGTCGTACATGTAGACTCCGTTGGAGTAAGGCTCTGGTTCTGCGTAGCTGGGATAACCCGTGACATAGTAGGCTGTCGTGGTGGGTCTGGCCCGTGGTTGGTAGGCGTAGCAGCGGGTGTCCGGCTGGGCCAGGTTGGGCATGCTGCCCGTGTTGGCGTACAGGTCTTTTCTGTGGCGGCCGCGAGCTCTGCGCCTGTGCGTGTGGTTGCCGGGGACGCTGTACTCCACGCTGGACTGGCTCGTGTAGGAGGAGCCGTCATCGAGGACCTCGGTGCTGTTGCTGCGTCGGGCTGGGGAGAAGGTGAACGTTGGCACGGGAGGTTCGGTCTCTGGCAGGAGCTGAGACTGGGACTCCAGACTGCCACTACGCTGGCGGAAATGCTGTGGAGCATCCTCTGACCTACAATTGAAAAAGCACTGTTTAAAAGCTGTTCACTAAAACACAAATGTGAAAAGAATTCTTCAAAACTGTCAATGTGTAAATATTAGAATGTGATAACGCGTTAACGTTAATTTGTTTTAACGCCATCAATTTCTTTAACGCATTAACGCAACTTGCGATTTTTAATCAACCTCTTAAAAATTCGACGGGACCGGCTGCTATTCAATCTTTCGGAGGTTGTAGCGAGCTCAGTTTTAAAGCTAGAGTGAAGATACTGGCAACATATGAAATTATTGCAAAGGAGGCTAAATAACGCTCCAAACTTTCGCTAAATTTTGGTGAGGAAAAACTGTCATGGCCATTTTCAAAAGGGTCCCTTGACCTCTGACCTCAAGATATGTGAATGTAAATGGGTTCTATGGGTACCCACGAGTCTCCCCTTTACAGACATGCCCACTTTATGATAATCACATGCAGTTTTGGGGCAAGTCATAGTCAAGTCAGCACACTGACACACTGACAGCTGTTGTTGCCTGTTGGGCTGCAGTTTGCCATGTTATGATTTGAGCCTATTTTTTATGCTAAATGCAGTACCTGTGAGGGTTTCTGGACAATAGCTGTCATTATATTGTGTTGTTAATTGATTTCCAATAATAAATATATACATACATTTGCATAAAGCAAGCATATTTGTCCACTCCCATGTTGATAAGAGTATTAAATACTTGAAAATCTCCCTTTAAGGTACAATTTGAACAGAAAAAATATGCAATTAATCGCAATTAAATATTTTAATCTATTGACAGCCCTAGTAAATATGTGTTGTCTTCATTAATTTAGTTATCAGCAGATTGGAATGTTTCTAATAGATGTGTTGGCACACATCAGCACACTCAGGATGTGAACAGCACCACTGGTGTGTAACTGGCTCCAAGAGCCGATGATGAGGCAGATATCTGAGAGTGAAAAAGTAAAAAAAAAAAAAGGTGATGAATCGGTACCTGAGCTGGGTGCTGCTGTAGGCGTTGCGGGTGAGGAGGGGGGTGGGGGGCATGCTGCGGGCATCACGTGGCTGTCTGGAAGCCGGTTTAAAAGGGCTGCTGTGGCTCGATAAGGCATCGCGGTGACTGTAGTGGAGTGATTCCTGGACGTGGCCGTAATTTAATCTGGAACACAGATAAGAACAATGTTTTCAGGGCATTCGCCTCTTTAGGGCAGAGCTTTTTTATTGAGATAAACACCTACTATGTTTGCTCTCAAAACTGAAGGAAAAAAACACCTTGCTTGAATGCAGCACTTTAGTCATCACTTACACCTGAATGACTACCATTACATAGTCCATTGATGTTTCATTTCATGCAACAGCAACCATTATGACTGTTTAAAATTAGATCAAATCACCCATATCATTTTGTAAACATGAAGTAGCTGCCATTTAAACTAAGTTTCCAGTGCCACTTTCCTGTTTCCCCCTCTCTCCTCTCAAGCTTGGAATTGTTGTTTGCTCCTTCACAGGCAGCAACATGTTCTTTTCCATCTATTTTTAAAGCCGGTGCGTTTGGCTGATAAGAGGGAGATTGTTGGAGAGGCAGGAGAAGGAGGGAGGAGGTGACTGGCAGGAATGTAGCTCTGGATGTGCTCTACAGGTCTGTACTAGCTCCCATGCTCAGGGCGTCTACAAAAACAACTGTCAGACACACACTGAAAATTCATATATTAATACATTTCATGGTTGTCAGTGCTGGCTGTGTACCTGCTGTCTGCATGCTGGTCATTGGCAGTGGTCCGTCTCTCATTGTTGTAGTGGATGTCCAGAGTTTCTGCATGGTGTGGTCGTGGGGAATACTGAACCGATCTGGACCGTTGCCTCTGGGAACTGAGGTCATCATCTGGGAGATAAACGTGATTGCTTGGTTAAAATTGATCTAAAAATGCAGTAAATGGGGGAGTGAACACATGCACACTGAGCACGGCTATGCCTGGGCACTTACCATCATCCAGAGTGAGGCTGTCAGACAGAGAGCTGAGTTCTGAAGGGTTGGAATCATCTGGTGACAGAAGAGAGAAAACAGTCCTCAGAGACGCCTCTGATAAGCCACTTTTCATAGAAAGTGACAGACTTTTCAATGAATTACCACTTTTTCTTTTCTCTGTTCTTAAAAATGAACTTCAAGCTTTGATTCTGCGGTCCTTGGTGACATCTACCTGCTAAGATCAGCGAGGCCCTCTGGGTGGGTTTCCTTCCCTTCTTGATCCTGTAGGCGTTGATCTCCTTTTCGATCTCCTCCAGCTTCCTCATCGCATCCAGACAGTTGCTCCTCCTCTTCTTCTTCACCGTCTTGCCGAGGTCGCCCTCATTGGATAACTTGATGGCTGCTTCCACGATCTTCTGCTGCAAGGCGAACCTGCTCTCTAGATTCCTCAGATGTGGGTCCTGCAGGGAAACACGCAAACACACAGTTAATAAAGACAGATCCTGTCAACGGCAGTACGCTGTACAAAGAAACAGACTTCAAACATCTACAGTATTTATCTAAAAACATTTAATTTTCAGTGTGCTGACGTATTCATATTATATTCTAATTTATATTAATTTTCGCAATTGACTTGCAGATGGAAACCAGATACAAAACACAACAAATGTTTCACGCAAAGCATTATGCAATGTAAGCCTCAAAACACGTGTTAAACTGTTTAGTCACATTTGAAAAAGTCAAATGATCTCCAGGTAAACAAACACAGTGATGCAAGAACAAAGCGTGACATGCTAAATTACATAATAACGTCACAACACAACAATAGCTACACTAACCTCATCATAGGGGAAAAGGTCATCCAGCTTGAAGGCTGTCCCAACGCGGCGGCGTACGTGAGGAGCCTTCTCACCTGTGGCTAAGGGATACTCTTTAGGCAATCTGCCCGTAATCTCCTGCAAATGAGAACAACAACCAACAGTCAGCTGAGAGTGTTGACGTTTAAAACGTCACTGGAAAGTAACAGAATGAGAGAGACACTCACAGCTTCTCTCATGCAGATCTTCTTTAGTTCTTCAAGTTTCTGCGTCAGTGTGTCTTGAAGGCCCTTTTCTTTCTTTTTCAACTCGGCGACCTTCTCTTTCTTCTGCTCCTCGCTGACTTCAGAGTCAGCCGAACCTGGAATAAGCAGCACACATCTGATTAAATACAAATTATAGCAATAAATCATCACTCATCATTCTGATGTGGAACAGAGGCCATTAGCTGATTAACTCTGTGCTTACCGGCTGAGATGAGGCTTCCATTGCTGGCCATGATGAGCTGGTCCCTGCTCTCGATGCTGGAGAGTTTAGTGATCCGCGGGGCGCATATCTCTGTGAGGTCCATGGCGATATCTCCTGAACTCCTGGTTGTGGTCATTTTTGTCTGTTAGGGAGGGAAGAGACAGTTAGATGGAGGAAACAGGGATGAGGAGGAAGGACTGGGAGTACTTCATTTTCATGATAGCGCACTGCGATAGCTCCATTTGCATGTACTCCAAGCTCACTGCTCTCTCATCAATCAGCGTGGGCTCTATTCCTGGATGAACACTGGCACACCATCTGCCTTTGAGAGAGACAGTGGCTGAATAACCTCATTTGACTGCAGCCACACACTCATCCATCTCCAGCACCAACTGCACATCACACACCGCTCATACTGTATAATGGCCCCGATGCTCAGCAAATATCCATCATGAACACAAACACAGTGCATCTTCAGGGCATTCGGACACTTTTTGACACCAGGGATGCACCGATGTGAGATTCTGGGCCGATACCCATATCAATGTTTAAAATAACAATTTGGCCGATAACGATGTTTTTGTTCATTTTGCTTTTGCTGTTATTTATTCCTCTTTTGTGGCAGAGAAACAAAGACATCTTCATTATTAAAAAAAAATAACTGACCTGTTTTAAAGTCATTCAGCATTTCATTACACGTTCTTTGATAGAGCACAAATTCAATCATACAAAATTATTAAACAACCTTTAATATAAGCTATCAGCCTATTTGCAAATAAGATGACACTCGCCGATGGCAGTGGCCGATGTTTATCTGTTGTGTTGCATCAATTTTACGCCGGCTTAAAATTGTGTTTTGCGGTCAATCTCGGACAACAGTTACCAGCTGTTGATTCGGTGACACAACTCTGTCATGACGACAGGCGACATGCGGTTTGTTTATAAATAAAACAAAACTAATATTTTTGTAGGGATGTGGAAGCACTGAAACATTCATTTCAATGAGTAGGTAGTTGTGTAGCAGCTGAAAAAGCCTTTGAAGCAGTTATTTAAAAAAAAAAAAGAGTGAAAGAAGGCAGTCAACAAGGCGATGTTCAGCCGATAAATCGGTGCATCCTTATTTAACACTCGTACAAGGATCTAGGCTGTGAACACACTGTGCCTTTTCTTATTTATTGTCAATGGTGCGGTCATAAAACAACGTGTCTGTCTACTCTCCAACAGCAAGTTGACACCAACATCTGTTGGTTTCTATTGTTAATGTTTACTACAGTCATTCTGCTGTTCTCTGCTACTAGCCAAGAAAAGAAAAATCGTCATTGTCATGTTATAGCCTTGTCATATTTATCTTTTAATAAAAATCTAAAATTGTATGCCCTCAATGTTGTATCAATTTTCCCTATGGCATCGAAAATTATATAGAATATTGATATTTTTCAAGGTATTGTATCAGTTAGAAATTCCAGTATTGTGACAACACTATTACACGTTGAGTTGAATGTGTTTCCTCTTAAGCCACAGACAAGGCAAAAATAGGCGCTCTATACTATAACGAATATATCATTCTGTCTGCTATATCGGCAGAGTGATAAAAATCTTTCACTCAGAGCAATTACAAGCGCTTGTGCATTCTCAATTTAAGCCACCTAACCGCCCTGTCACTTCAGGTTCAACAGATAACCGCTATTCTATTCCTTTTAAAGCAAGGATGTGACAATTAGTCAACATAAAGCTGACCAGCACGGGATCATATCCTTTTATCAAACTATTTACTCAAGTCACAGGCATGGGACACGGATCAGGCAGTGCATCACATGATTAACAGTCACCATCCTGTGATGCAATAACCTTTTACAGAAACAGAACTTCAGTCCATATTCAGACTGAAAGAGAAAGAATCTGTCACAGGTCAACAACACACTGAAGTTGGTTAAATGATAACAAATGTTATCACCCACAATTCAGTTGATAATAGGATCATTGCAAGACAAACTGACTAGTGGAGAACACAAACACATTGTGTATATCAGCAAATTATTTGATGCTCCTCCAACATCAATGTTTTTTCCCTGTGTGACCCTAACACACACACCTGACCCTGATCTGTAGGTGGCTCACCTATGCAGGTCACTTGACATCACACAGTTCAAGCATTACAGAGTATTAGACTGTTTCCAACTACATCTGAGTTGGCAGGAAATGTGAACGAAGTAAAGTGAATCTGTGAGGAGAATACACTCACTTTGCTTTGCTTCCTGTCCAGGTAGAACTGGTGTTGACTGATGGCCATCACCCAGATGGTTTTAATCAGAGAATGGCTGGCATACCACGTGTGAATAACCAGACCAGTCTGTCCGAAGGTTCGCTTGGTCACTGTTCTTCTGCAGAAGATAACAAGACAAATGTTCAGTACTTGATCCAAGAAGCAAATCTGCTCAACAGCTGCATACAAACTCTGAACAGTTGATGGCAGATTAACAAAGGCTTCAATTAAGATTTTAAAAAAAAAGATGTGTTAAGCAAAGATTAGAAAAGAAGATTATAAATTAAAGACAATTAAATTTGTGGGTGTTTGTGTAATAATATACTGAAGAGCAGAGGAGCAGCAACATTTTGAAACAGACAGTGGGATTTAATAACAGCTTTGGAGGCTAAAAGCGCCACATAAAGCCTGTGTGAAGGGGCAGAGGTCTTATAGCAACTTTAGAATAATAAAGCGGCCACTAAACAGCAGGAAAACACTCATTTAACACACAAGCTACAGCTATTAACAGGGTGTCCTAAAATGGGCCACTGGCTGCAGATGCCCTTCACAGTGTGTAAAGGTGTAGGATAAGGACATCTGAAGCAAGCAGCAGCTAAAATGGGAACACTTAAAAAAACAAAAAAAACAGGGAAAAGACCCATTAAGATCAGTTAACAGAGATTAAGCGGTTTGCCGTGTCTGACCTGTGTGGGTCGTTCACTTCCACGGCAAATTTCTTCTCGCGGAAATACAAATTCTCTAACTGCTTCCACTGATACAGCTGCAGAGAGAAAGAGACAGTTTGGCAGAGAGGGGGGGAGGGGAGGGAGTAGAGATGAGACAGACATGACACATCACTGAGTGCAACAAGCCAACACAGGACTATTGATTAAAATGTGGATTTGCACTACATAAAACAGAAATGTCATTTGATACAGAAAGGCTGTCGCATCAATTTACTCAGAAAAAGGTAGAAGCTTCCCGTACGAGGAAGATCAATTCCGCCAAAAGACAACACAACACAAAAACAACTCAGCCACAGAAGCCTTCCTTTTAGCTAGGGCTGCACAATTAATCAAAATTCTATCGAAATCACAATATGGCCTACTGCAATTCTCAGATCGCAGGAGGCACAATATTTGTTAAAGATGAAATGTGTGTCATAATACCATTTTAAATGAAATATTATCATGCTGCAGAGATGTCCTGGCCTACACATCATATTCTACAGACTTAAGAAAACATATTTGTTTGTTAAAGATCACTGCAAACATCACACTATAATCATTTAAACGTTTTTCAAGAAAAATGAGAATAATTATGTAAAAATAATCCTTCCCTCCAACATTGCAAATCATATCGCAATTGCAATAGTCAAGATAATCGCTATTAGATAGTTTTTCAAAATCATTCAGCCCTATTTTTAGCACCTTTTCTTTGATTAACTTGCAACATTAGCAGGAACAACACAACAAGCTGTGAATGGGGCTCAGTGGTCCAGCCAGCCAGGTGTAGGTTTGGGGCTAAAACACAGGAGCAATTATAATGCTGCTGCTGCTGCAACTGCATGGAGCAAAACTGTGCCAGGCGGCAGGCCAGTTTCTCATTTCGTTGTGCTGTGGAGGCAGGACCTCTCTGTGTCAGAATGAAACATCTGCTCCACTGATACTGGGCTCACTAAACAGATTTGGAGGCACTTGCCTGTGAACAACTCTTCCCTGCTCTCATTTTGGTAAAAAAAAAAGAAAAGACGCTGCACGGCAGTAGGGGGCTGAGATTAATGTAGGAGAAAATCCTAGAAGGTAACAACCTACATTACCCTGAACTACAAAAACATCTCGTACCCTGAGAAAAATCATCTCCACTCCCACTGGGACAAACAGATTAGCTGAGCATAATTTAAACTCTACAAACTAACTATAACACATATCTTCCTTTACAACAGTGTGGCTCACGCAGTGACAGAGTGCCTGTATCTAGATCCCACAGAGCAGGTATGACACCTCACTAAAGAGACCATGTAGAGGAGCACGAGGAAATAAAACATTAAAAACTCATTGACTATTTAAAACAGGTAATAGCTGGACACAATGAAAAGGCTTACCGTGAAGGGTATTTCTGCGCTAATCAAACCCCTGCTGAATTCTCTTTGCTTTGTATTGAATCCTTTGACTTTGAGTTTCCCACAGGGCTAGAGCTTCCCCGAACAATACTCCCTCTTGTCTGTTCTCAGGGAGCCAGATAGGTGTTGCAAGAGTTTCAGCTGAGCTGACCACGCCCCTTTAAACCCCCGCACCCCCCCCTCCTCTGACATCACAGATACATCACAGATACCTCAGGCTGCCTTCGAGGCTCTGCTCTCTCTCTCTCTCTCCCTTCCTACACGCTTCCTTTTTAGTCAGACCAGATGAGCAGGTTGTGCACAAGTTTATTTGCCAGGTTTTTTTTTACTTGTTACAAGACATTTCTTCTCTGCTTCACTTCCCGTCACTCACAGATAAGCGATCAATCCCGCACCGACTTTGAATACTCCACTTCCATCGCTGCTTTTCATATTGTAAACACCACACAAAGCACCGCTGTGTGACTCAATCTACTACAACCATCTCCCCCACCGGGGCAAACATGTTAGGAATCTGTTACTACGGTCTAATCATTAATAGCAGGGGCTCGCTTTGCTTTCATGTAGCAGGGGAGCACTCACCCGGCAAAAAGACACACTATGCACTATGTTTTTAATAACACCAGCCAACAAGCTGGAGTCTCGAGCTACATGTTTAATCTGTCGATTCACACACTTTGACTGGAAGCTTCCATTTTGTATTAATTTTAAATGTAGATTTTTTTTAACTCCTAAGCTATACTGCAATTAACCACGACAACACTGAATGCCAAGGTTTGACTTCTTGATAACAACATTGTCTTTATAATTGTGGGTGCAGCACAGTGAAGAGCATGGTACTAAATGAACAATGGGAACCACCCGGCAGGACAGAGGGGACCCCACGCCTGTTCACACCCTCTAGTCACTATCATTAGCATCATTTACATGGTAATAACTGATCTGGAACAAAGACAATAAGACCACACTTTCACTGACTAATTCCTCCTATTGAAACTCCACACCTGTATGCCAGCACATACATGAAACCAATAAAGGACTCTCCTGTGACTGCTGCTGAAGCCACTTGAAATGTTTCAACGATGTGACACACCTCAATCTCTACAATCACAAGAACGCAAGCAGTCCTCTTAAAGAGCAACGTGCAGGTTGAATTTTCTTACTTTCTTAGTTCTTGGTCTCTTGGACGCAATCATCTGTGTATGAATGCACATTTGTTATACTGTTATACTGTTATACTGCCTTACCACATCATATACTATATTATATTTCTATTTTGCTATAAAGAGTGCTACAGGGATGACGTATTTTTGTAGGACAACCAGGAAGTTCACCAGCATCACACTGGCTTTTTTCCATTGGGTTTTGGATTATTGCAGAAAATAAACTCTCTACTACTGGCATATTTTATATTGTAGAACAAAACGTTAAAATCTCTTAAGCTTGTGTTAACTACAGACCTTATTTCAGGCATCTAACTAAAACACATTCAAAAACCCATTGACTTCCAGACGAGGGAACCGGAAGTGCCAAAATGGTAACTCATTACCAGGTTTAAGGACTCATTCCTGCACCACTCTATTAACACAGACAACACTAAGTATCGTCACTTAATTGCAGTATATATTATTCCGGTGTACACTGTAGATTCTGCGTTTTTTCACATTAAACTTGGTGAAATCACAGTTGAGTTCGACCAGAGCACACGTGGTGATTGTTGGAAAGAGTAACGACGACGGTTTAGGTGAGTTTTATTTTGTTTCTGTCCAGTTTGAATGAAGTGTTTTACGATGCTCCGCTATGTACAGCTGATCTCAACATAAACAAAACTACACGTGGATGATGGCGCAAGCTGAACGGAGATGGGGGGCGGAGGTCTGCGCTCTCCGAGGGCCATTCTAGTTTCTACATAATTGTCCTGCACATTGACTCACTGGGTCGTCACCTGCAAGTTGCTCTTTATAGTGGAAACGGTCCAAGGAATCATCCTGCACAAAAATACCGTATCAATGTGAAACAGTGACTCATCAATCCAACTCATAGGTAGAGAAAACAAAAGTAACCATTTTCTTAAACCAGGAAACACGCCAGCTTAATAGTACACTCATGATTTGAGTGACTGCACTGAATTTCTGTATCTTCTATCTTTAGTATTTAGTATTTCATCTCCCTTGTTTTTGCCAAACATTTCATTACAGGCAGGTGGAAGTGAGCCAGAAATGCCTGTGGTTTTCAGATGGGATCAGGCTGTTCAGAACCAGCTCACACCCACAATTCCGAGGAACCCCCAGGGTCACGAGTCTGCTAAATCATACATGGACGAAATTGTGTCAAAGGCTCTGACTCACACGCACTTACAGAAAAAGATCTGCCCCACCCTTCACATAACACGTCACATACCGGCTCTGGCTGGCTGGCAACACTGTACGTTTCCACTAGATGACGCATTGCTATAAAGTTGTGAAAATCTCACAAGAAGATGACACCGGAAGGAACTTTTTCTCCTATTTTTATTCATGATGGGGTGAGTCTAATCAAAATAAAAGTGACCAGGGAGAGAATCTGCTCAGTTGTCATTTAAATTTCCTTCCTTTTTTCACTACTAAGACACTTAGAGTGGCAGTAGGCAGCATATCTTTGGTATCATTGGACAAAAATTCTATAATAACCTTTCAGTATATTGTAATTCAAGTGTTCTGAGAGATAACTAGACTTCCTCAAATCCTCATGGCTCTGTTTTCAGGCTTTAAAAAATCTAGCCCGTGACGGAAGACTTTGGCCAATCACAGGTCATTTAAGAGAGAGCGTTCCTACGGAGCATTCCTATTGGCTGTGCTCCGGCTGGTGGGCGGTGCTTGCTATTTCCTCAACTCACTACAAGATTTTTCTGAAAACATTTGAGGAGAGAAATAGGTATTACAGTAACAGAATATTTATTCATATTTGATCAGCGCTGCCTAGTTTGACCGTTTGGTCGGAGTTCGAGAGTGATTGACAGCCGGCTCATAGACGGCAGACTCAAGCTCGGCTCTGATTGGTTGTTTTCCTCCGGTCTGTCCGTAGGACACAGAAGCACATGATTTTTGTCACATTACCTGACTCATGCACTACTGTCAGGATATAGTGACTGTTTTATAAAAATAACTTTTTGTTAATCATATTTGCTCCATTTCTACCCACTGCTGCTTTAACAGTTCTTTCAGGTCTCTCAAATCATGTCATCATTACCCAGAGGCTGACACTGTCTCCCATAATAAACTGAAGATTTATTTTGGTTCTGCTGGCTCATCACATGTGCGGACCAGCATGTGGTCTTACAGAGTGTCCCATTACCCACTGGGAGGGTGACGCAGAGAGAAGAAGAAGAGGGACAGAAAACCCTCCTGATTTAATTCAGGAAGTATTAAGTCTTGACTTGCCATCTGTTTCAGTCCCATCATACAGTATGTCCTGGAGACACACGTTTCTATTCTAAGCACTGTTGTGTTCGTCACATTAAATAGTTTAATGAACTGATCCTCTTCCTACACAACATGTTGTTTCTCCTTTTGGTATCTTCTATTCATTCTCTGTCCCCTCCAGATCTTTAGAATACTTAGCCTATGGCTAAGCTGCGCTGCATTTACACGTAATGTGAATGACAGCGTATTCACGTTACTAAATGTGCCACTTCTCTTTAACGCAGCAGGAAGAGTGGGCTTTTGAGTTCCAGGCTATTCAGTAAAGAGTGATGAAACTGGCGTGCATGCAGAGAAAATAATGTGAGGTTAAGCTATTGCAGCTGCTTGCAATGATTTTTTTTACAAAACTTAAAAATAAAAATATATTTTAAAAAACTACATAACTGCTGACCTCCCACCAGTATCACCTCTAAATCCAGCCCCCCCAGGCCCCCGACACAGATAACTGTTTTCTATTGTTTGATCAATTGTGTTCCCTCCAAGACACACACATAGATTACCATAATGAATGCAGCATGCTGAGAGGGGCTGGGCAGAGGGCAAGGAGGGATGGGCCGGGTTGAATACAGGGGCTGTGAACTGAGGCAGGAAGCACTATCAATATTCACCAGAGATAGAGGACTCCCTTCAAGGCAAAAGGAAAGTAGCAACACAGTAAAAAGGCAACATTTGTTCACATAACAAGAAACTCTAGTGAGGTTCTCATGTAACTGTTCCCACTTTGTGTGGAGGAGTTGGAGAAGGCAGAAGCTAGTTTTGAAACCTCTCTGCACCTCATCACCCTCATTGCTGTCCCCCAACTCCAATCGCCAACCCACCCGCCTGGCAGAGTGCCAGCCCCCAGTCCCAGAGGCCTGCTGCTTCCCACAGAGAACCATAATTACACCTTCCACTAGGAGGGTCAGGGAGAGACGTACTGTGGCTGTGCCCATTAATACCTCGGTCTAACAGCAGCACACCCTGCTATGTCAACAGGTTCCTGCCATATAACAACAGCTATGACCAGTCTAATGAAAGAGGCCTGGTTGGGACACTATGACATAACACAAACAAATGGGAGGGTAGGTAAAAGTACAAACTCCAAAACTGTAGTACAGTAGCAGGACATTTTTGTACTGAAAGTACTTTATTCACAGCTGCACCATAACCGGCACATGATGGGCCCTCTACAGACAGGAGGAGTAGCTTAATATCCATCATAGAGTAAAGAAAGTTGTGTCTAGAGCTGCAACCATTAGTCGACTAATCGATTAGTCGATCGACAGAAAAATAATCACCAACTATATTGATAATCGATTAATCTTTAAGTAATTTTTCATGCAAAAATATCAGTAAATGTTGTTTTCAGCCTCTAAAATATGGAGATTACCTGCTTTTCTCTGTTTTACATCTTATTAAAGTGAATATCTTTGGGTTTTGGACTGACAAAACAAGACATTTAAAGACACACACGTTTCTTTTGGCCCAACATTGTTGAATCAGAGCAGTTGATATTGGTGGCGACAGCAACAAGTTAGCGGACGGCCGAGTGCCATCTCTGAGCTCCGTCCACACAAAGTGTGTGTAACCTCTGCCCTCGGTGACACAGAGAGAAAGAGGAGAGAAACAAGCGCAACAGTAAATGACAGCAAAACGCAGTAAAGACTCACACTGAGCTGAAATGAAACCAAACTCACGATTGTGTCCCGTCACTGCATCGATGCGCAATCGTTCACGTCCGCATCGCGATGCATCTTAGAATCGAGAAATTCCCACATCTGTAGCTACTAGTGTACCGTATCTGCTCTTATACCTACAGCCTTGACTGCGCACGGCACATACTGATACTCCCAAATATTTTCCCCATCTGTCTTCCTCATTCTCCTGACTGACATGGGAACCAGGGTCTTAATTACGCCTATTTACAGTGTGGATGGATCATTAACCAGCTAACAAGAGGCATGGTGCTGAAAGCTGTGTTATCAACTGGCAATTTAAGTGGGCTATATTTTCACACAATAGTGCTCAACAGTACATACTTCCACAAGAGGTTAAAAGCGAATAACTTTAAAAATTATGTGTTTTACTTATTTGAGTATTAAAGGTCACTGTAAGAAAACCAAGTCGAGTCTATTTATAAAACCGAAGTTAGTCCCAGATGGTTTTAACATTTGTACAACATATGAAATCTTATATCCCTCTAGGTCCTTGACATGGATAAGAAAAACCTCTACTCAAAAATAAACAACAAACAAAAAAAATAGCTTTTTAAATGAAAATGAAGACTGATAAGGCAAATAGAGCAGCTATAAAAAGAGGTCAACCTACCTTTCTCGGCTTCAGTTTATCCTGCAAGTCGTACTGGCCGATGCCTTTGTAGCTGACTCCCAGCCACCACGGTATTCCTTGCTTGTCCTGCATAAAAAAAGCACACACACACACACACCACACCACCACTCATTAGAGGTTGCTTTATTGGTGGGAGTTTGAAAGAAAAAAAAGGGCCTGTTACCAAAGCAATTACCCCATTAGGCCTCACAGCAATAGCAACACAAGAAGAGATCAAATGCATTGAAGGCATTTAAATCTCTGCAAGCCTGACTGAGACGTTTTATCGTCACTGTTTGATCTCCCCAGACACCTTGATTTAATGAGGTTTGGATGGGAAAGTTAGAGGATGCTAGTAAAAGTAAGAAAAGTTGGGAGGAATCACTTAAAACGCTAAAGTAAACGTGGTACAGTGGTTTACTGGATTCTGACTTAATTATTTATGAATTATTTAAAGTGCAATTCAGTACTAAGCCAGTTTCTCTTGTCCCACCCAAGCAGGCAGAGTACAGTGTGTTCATACAGTAACATACATGTGTTGCTGCTTAATGCCTAGTTCACACTACACAACTTTAGCCCTGATTTTCCCCACAAATCAGAGGCAAATCGGCGTTGGCTTGCCGCTCGTACATCGCCGCTCGAGCGTCACGTGTGAACTGCTCACCGACGCAAGCCGATGCCTCGCAGAGACACTTTCCAGATATCTAGCATGATAAATATCTGGACCTGTCGGAGACTTCGGCCACGAGCTACAGCCAATGAGAGCGCGAGACACCGGTTGATCAGAAACCTGTCACCTGTAACAACCGGAACTTACTGAATGTGTTGCATTTGGCACACGGAGCAAAGTTGTTGTTGCACCTAGAGGAATAAATAGTAAAAAAAGAATGTGGAAACCGGTGGAAACAGGCTTCTTTGTAAACACATGTGCCAACATCAACATCAGCAATGTGTCTCGCGTATGGTATCACCTCATTTACAGTGTATTTCTCGCGTGTGTTTTCGTGACAAAAGCTAGTATGGAGACCTCATCTGGGATTCCTCCCGGTAAAGATCTTGTAGTGTGTGACTCCCTGTCGCCCAGTCATGTAGTGTGAAAACCACAACGCCTTAAAGACTCCCAATTACAAGACAGCAAGTTGGGTAGTGTGAACAGTACTGTGATCTGACGGCTTTGAAAGTCGTGTTATGTGAACTTAGCTTTAGCTGCAGCACATATTTGTTTTTTAAAAAAAGGAAAAGGCCTCATGATTCAAACATCAAGCAAAATGTTTAAGTGAATAAAGGTGAGATTGATGTGTTAGATTAGATGCAGAAAGAAATGAAGACGGCATGCTGACAGAAGCTTGTTCAAAGGTTAAGCTACTTTATGACTCGGGGCACCGCTGTTACCTTCACTGGGTAATAATGGACTCCGTATGTCGGCAGGGACTCCACCAGGGCCAGATACCTTCAGAGAAAGACGAACAGGTTAACGGGAATTCTGCCGTGTACACTTCATCACTGTCAACCGGTGGCTGTTGTATAACAGACAGAGTGGGATTTAAGCTACAGTCGTTGAGAAGCCACAGTCATTTGTAGTGGCAAGCTGATCGATTTGTTTCAGGGCCGTGACAGAGGGAGGGAGAGTCCATTGATCAGTTCAAGGGCACAAATCATCCGAGCGTAAATGACCCTGGGTTGCACAGAGTTACAGTCCCGGGAAAAAAGCACAGTGGAGGAGGACTGACATCCTCCCAATGCTGGCCGGCTGCCTAGTCTAAAAGCACCTCCTCTAATTAATAACACATTCTGGCATGGTGACAGCCACCTCCCACAACAACAGCCACAACAGTGTAGACACATGAGTTTAAACAGGAGGGCGTGGTGGAGGTGCTGGAGAACTGGGGCATCAGAAGCAGTCGTGCATAACTTTGGGGCACACAGGTTAATAATAAAAAAATATTTTTAACTTACTGCACAATGGCTTGTCCTCTGGTCAGTCCCTTCAGTTTCTTGTAATGTTCAATCACTTTGTCCTCACTGCAAATGGATAGATAAAACATTTAATGAATAATCCATCAAGTGTTGCACATTCCAGCCACAGAGGGATTGTGAGAGGGCTCTTTCTTTTGACACACACTCTGTGTTCTCATGCAGAAAATGCAGTCTAGCCTACTGGCCTGCTGATGGCTCTCATCTACCTCTCCCGTAAATGCATCCCATTTACTTCCCACTGTAATCATCCCTTTTAATAGCATAGCGAGGCTGCAAAACTCACTGCGGCTTAACAGATAGAAAGAGACAGTGAGAGAGAGAGAGACGTTTCATCTGCTCACCCGTGCACCATAAGACTATGATTTTAATTTGGATATTAAACTGAACGTAGCCGCTTCAGAGGCTGCAGCAGCCTCAAATGACCGGTTAGAGAAGAGGTGGGGCGAGCAGAGGAGCAAAAGCAGCAGTGAGTGTGGATTGAAGAGACAGACAGCAATCGTTCAGATAGCCAGTGGCTGTCAGCACCTCCCTGTGCTCTCGCAGCGCTTATGGGCAAACGTAATTAACACAACCCAGGCATTAATTAGTCACCCCATCACAGGCAAAACCATCTGCCAAGTCTGCAGGCAGCGCACCACCCAAAACTACTCTTCTGGGGAAGCTTTGTACAACCAGGTGGTACTGACCCACTGGGGCAATTTCACATCTGAATTGTAAGCGTAACTTACCAGAAATTGAGAGATGGGTGCTCCCTTAATACTCTGGTGGGCAGAACTGGGAGCTGTTTCAGGTCTGATCTGGCAGTCTCAGCACTGGAAAAAAAATCATATACAAACTTTAAAGGAAACAATATAAATATATAATATAACATAATAAATAAACTTATTAAGTTAACTTAAATAATAATGCATCTACAGAGCCTTTACAAAAGGTGCCAAATAAAAGTATGGCTTTTCCTGAAAAAAAATATTATTATTGTTTTGTTTATCTCTGTGGAAGATATATGACGTTTGGTTCCCACTTCACATTGATATCAGGTGGTATCTCTGTGTCGTCAGTTAGTGTGGAACAAACAGATAAATGGCTGAGATTGACGGTAAGTACCTGGCAACGACTTGTTGTGAAGTAAATGCAATGGAACGGTGGAGGGAGAATGTGACATCTAGTGGCTTATCAATGCTATCAATAGCACCTTTAAGAACAGCAAATTAATTAATTCACAAAAATAAGAGTCCTTTCTTGTTACTCATCTATGCTTTAACTGGGAAAGACACAATAAAGCACCAAAATTACACTGTCGATTTATGAGAAATTTGCTATCCTGGCCCAATAGAGTGCTGCAAGAATGAGTCCTAAAATCCAGAAATGAGTTAGCATTTTAGCACTTCCAGTTCCCTCGTCTCGAAGTCAATGGGTTTTTAGTTAGATGCCTGAAATAAGGTCTGCAGTTAACACAAGCTTAAGAGATTTTAATGTTTTGTTCTACGATATGTAATATACGTCAGTAAATATCCCATTCGTGAAATTTGAAGCTTTTACGTGTCTTAATAAAGGCAGTTGCTAGCAAACGTCATTTTGCCGACTTGTCCGCCTTTATAACCTTGTTGTGTATACTTGTGTTCATGCAAATAGCCCAACGTTAGCTTTTTACTTCTAGCGATTGCATTTACGCTTCAAAGATTATAAAAGTGGCGTTCCTTTGTGAAGATTATCTTGACAAACAAAATGTGTAAGTAACATAAATGTTTGTTTGCCACAGAGCTTATTTTCTGCAATAATCCAAAATCCAATGGAGAAATCCCATTGGCTTTTTGTCGAGGGAACCAGGGCGATGCTAACTTCCTGGTTGGCCTACAAAATATGCAGCACTCTCTAATAACTCCGCTATACATGATAATCTCTACATTTATATATCTATAGTGCGCTGTTATTACTTGGACTGAGTGCTCCAGACCAGCACATTCATGGACCACAATGAAACTAAAGGTAAATGTTTATACAAGAATCTCAACTCAAAGTCTAAAAATGTGTAGAGAACATTTCTCCACGTGTTTGTACTTTCACAGTGTGGTTTGAATTTCTATCTTAAGGCATGGCAGCGATAATTCACATTTGCAAACCTTTAGAAAAAGGTGCAGTGTCAGGATATTGTTTTCATCTTTCTTATCTATAAAGAGTGGTACTACGTGCCAAAACTAAACTTGAGCTCCACTCATGTCTTGCCAGATTTAACTTGTAAAAGCACACGCAGGGCATTTAAATCATAGGGAGTCTTTTAAGGGGCTTGGCAAGAAATCTTTCCAAAAATATCAAAGCCATTTCATACAGGTTCTCAACAGACAATGCACCAGAGTTATTCTATGTAGTGTAGATACTTTATATTGATTCACCTTCACAGATTAGCCAATGATCACACAGACAGATGCAAAGGTACAGTTGGCTCACTCTGCCAAAAATGTTAAGCAGAGGCTTCACGAAATAAACACACAAACTGTCCACGTTATCTGCACGGACAAACTGTGGCGTTTGTCACTGTCAAGGTCTACGATAGTGAACTATGAGTCACTCCAACATCATGTAGGAGGGAGTACTGGGTCTACAGTTTCTGCCGGACAAAAAGGGTTCTGGCTTGGCGGGCCAGTCCACTGGAGACCTGAACAAAAGCCATTCACAAGCACTTGGCAGCCTTTCCCTGTGTTGAAAAGTAATGTACGAGCACTAGCGCTGTTACAGAACAGTCTGTGGCCTCTGAGATAGAACTCAAATGTGTAGGTCAGACAATACAAGATATAAACTATTAGAACATCCTCAAGTATACCAGCTAGAACAATAACCTCAACATAACATCATAGGCTATTGTTAGTGTGCAGATTGATAGTAGCCATTTGACCTTGAACATCAATTTAAGTCCTCCTCTTTCAAGATTAATGGAATTTAACAGCCGCTGACATGGTAGGACATAACCATAATGATCCAGTTATGTGAACCAGCTTACTAAACAAAAACAAGGGTGAGCCGCTGTTAAGGGCAGAGGCACTTGAATCACTCTTCCCTGTAGCTACCTCTCCTAGGTTGACTGGGTTTTGCTGCCACGGCACTTTGCTGCTTGTTTGACGGCATACATTTTATGGGGAGCTGGGGCCCGGCGTTGTCGGGGTGATCTACTCCACAGCCACGCTGCCCCGTCAGCAATCTGGAATTCATTACTACGTCTGTTATCTCCCCTCAGCCTGCAGCGTGGGGGCAATTCCTACACCCGGTGTAGCCCGGCCCAGCCTACCCGGCGTGGGGAGAGATAATACTCATGTGTCAGCTATTCCACGGGGCTGAGACGTGGTGACTGTGGACGGAGCACAATGAGAGAGCCTGTTGCTGTGAATGAACCACTAACTACAGGCTACACCTGTAAATAGAACTGAGGACTAAAACTGTCTGGGTGTAATACTGGTTCATGTGGGTAAAATGTGAACACAACGGACATTGTGGTAATCAAAGTTGATTTAAAATCATAGCAGTTAATATATAGTGGCATAGACCAGTGGTTCCCAACCTGGGGTCCAGGCCCCCCTTAGGGGGGCGCCAGGATTTGTCTGCTCTGAGGTTGTCAAAATTAGATTTGTTCATGTATAACTAAAATCATAACTACACACTTACTGGATAATTTATACAGAAGCCTGTATATACTGTATATGTTGGCGTTTAGCCTTTAGAATACAACATTTTCACTGCGTTCAAAAACCTATTTGCACAGAAAGGGAGGCCAGCACCTATTAACCATCTATTAACGGGGTGGTCTAGCAGCAACACCATATATTACATTTATTTAACCACAATAACAAAATATCTATTTTGTCTCTAATGCTATTATAGTAAATTAATTAAGTCGTTACAAAAAAAAGAGAGATCATATTATGTATCTGCATTCGCTTGGCGAATCCGTCAAGTCGTCATCACTTTATTTATGTTGACGAAACTGACAAGTTCTATTCATGAAAGAAAGTTGATTTAATAATAAAAGAAGACATTTAATACACTGAATCACTATATTCAAATTTAGGATTTTGTTCTTGTTCTGATTTGTGGGGATTTGTGGGCTTCAAGGAAAATAGGTTGGGAACTACTGGCATAGACATGTCTGTACCTCACTTTTGAAGTTGATTACAATTACAAGAAAAAAATCCCCGCTCGGTTACTCTTTAAACTGTTAAGCATAATAAAAGACTTCAATCAATTCAGTGATTTCCTACGTTTCCCACAATCCCTTTCATCCAGAGAGGAGTTGTAACTTGTTGCATTCAGCTACGGATTATACCTGCAGGTGGTGTGAATCAGTACGGTAAGAAAGAACAAGGTGCAATGCAATACTGACATAGCGAAGGGGAATTCTGATACAAGTACAATGTGAAACCTGATGGTGTATTAATTCAGTGCACAGCAGGGGGCTGGCCCACACCAACACAATAACAGTGAGTCCTCCTGACGCCAAGTTGTCTACCATTGGACAGTAGGTCTAGCTCATCCCTCTTAAGGCAGCTGACTGAAGGAGGAGGAGGTCTCCCTCACTCCTCCACAGCTAATCTCTCTGCTCCAGGGCCCTGTGCTGATACAGTGTGGAGGAGACACATTTATATTATATGCTTTATGAGGGGATTTACCGGCCTGTTCTCTCAAAGAAGTAGTTAAAAGGACACTGCAGACAGGACTGAGAATTACTGCCACAGGACAGCGGGGGATGCATAACTATAATAATAGCGTTGGGGGCCAGTGCTACATTCAAGTAAGAGAAGTTTGAGGAAAACAACTTGTGTTATAGAGTGGTGCAGGAATGACTCTTAAAACCTGGAAATGAGTTAGCTTTTTAGCACTTCCGGTTCCCTCGTCTCGAAGTCAATGAGTTTTTTGAATGGGTTTTTACGTAGATGACTGAAATAAGGTCTGTGGTTAACACAAACTTAAGAGATTTTGTTCTACGATATAACATGCATCAATAAATACTAAATAAAATGAATCCTGTGTCTGTCTTTAAAGAGGTGGTTTTCTAACAAGTGGTTAAATGAGACTACAAAACATCATCCCGATGACTCGTCCGCCTTTACAGCCTCGTTGTGTATACCCGCGTTCATGCAACTGTGGTGTAGTTTGTTTATAGCCTAACGTTAGCTTTTTACTTCTGGCGATTGCATTCACGCTTCAAAAAATCATAAAAGTGGTGTTCATTTGTGGAGATTATCTTACAGAACAAAACTTGTTAGTATCATAAATGTTTATTTGCCACAGAGCTTATTTTTTGCAATAATCCAAAACCCAATGGAAAAATCCCATTGGCTTTTTGGTGAGGCAACCCGTGCGATTCTAACTTCCAGGTTGTCCTACAGTAATACGTCACCCCAGCACCACTCTGTTACTAACTCCCCTATACATGATAATCTTTACATTTAGACATCTATAGTCCCCTGTTATGACCTGAACTGTGAGTGCTCAAGACCAGCACGTGGACCATGAAATCAAAGGTAGTGAAAAGTGTCTTACAACCTAATATCTAGAAACCACAATCAGAATGAGCAGAAGGAAACTAGCATCTGTGCAAATAAAGAAAAGACAGCTTGACTTGGACACAATCCCATCCTTGCTGATTCTACCAGATTTGTTGGCAGGTTGTCATTTATTGTGCTTTCAGATTCAGGACAAAGTACAGCCCATCCCCACACCCACACGAGCTGAGAGTTCAGACTGCACACTCCATTTCAGGGTGAAGTAGGTTTAAATCAAATCACTGAGGCATAAATCTGTGCTAAAGCTGCAATGAATAATAATTAACATTTATCAGGTCAATCATGCCTGTAAATAATGGGGTGGTTAATAAGCACAAGCAGATGAAGCCAATTTTTTTTTGCAAGAGAACAAAGGCAATGGTTTTACAAGGGGTCAAACTGCATTTTCAGCATTGCATGTGTCGCCATTCAAACCATATTCCTTACAGAGCACAAATCTTTGTGTTCACATAAAGGACAGAGAGGCCTTTAGAAGCAAAGCACAGAGACAACACATGTTGTGCAGCTTCAACCTGCTCAGTCACTCACTCAGACAGAGTAGTGTTTACTAATCACAGCTAATGCTCTTCACTCCTACGGCTGGCAAAAAAACAACATACCTTATCAGCAGGTCAAGCCTCTGAGAGCACGGCCCACTATGACAACATTATCTCCACTAGAGAAAAGATTATCACGGTTTTGTACAGACTCTCCCACCAGTGTCATCGACCAGATCATGTACACGTTGTCCATGTATTTGTACAAGTGTGACACAGGCTGCGTTTGTTAGGGTATGTGACATTTATTAAGAGGTGATGCAACCACAACATGTAAGACAAGAACGGGTATTTGTTGAAAGTGTAAACACGATGCATCTGCCTTGACAGGCAACAGTAGGGCTGCACGATTATGGCCAAAATGATAAACACGATTATTTTGATAACGATTATTCATAGATTTTAAGGACAAAATATATTTATTGCACTTTCACATGTAAATAAACAGAGCACTGATTTCTCTTCCATGTTGGGCTACATTCCTGCTAATGTACAAATCTTTGCATCAAAATAAGACTGGTCCTTATTCACAGTAAATCTCCTGGAAGCAAAATGAAATTGTACCAAAACTTTTGGGCTTGGGAGTTGTCCGTGTAATCGTCTTCGAACTTTAACACTTTCACAGTGTGTTTTCAGTTCATCAATGTTAAATGTAACATTTTGGTCACCTAAAAATGTCTTATTCAGCGTTGTACTTAGCTTCACTCTCTTGTTTCACCTCTGTTTGCAAAAAAACAAGATGGCGTTGGCTTAAAACCAAGATGGCGACAACCAAAAACCAAGAGGGCGACGGCAAAAAAACAAGATAGTGACAACCAAAAACCAAGATAGCTACGGCCACAAACCAAGAGAGTTAAACCCCAAAAACCAAGATGTCGACAGCCAAAAACAAGAGAGCGGCGGCCAAAAACCAAGAGAGCGACGACCAAAATGTCGAACTCGAGGCTTCAAAACGGTAGTCCACAAATCAATGGGTCACGTCACGGTGACTACATCCACTTCTTATATACAGGCTAATGGCATGACAGCTCCACAAAAGTGAAGCCAAAACGGAGCATGCATTTAAACATTGCAGTCCATCATGTTCATTTAATTGTGGGAAGCCAAAATCACAATAAATATTCGATTAATTGTGCAGCCCTAGGCAACAGTGTGACAAAAGAACAAAAAGTGTTCAGATTTTAAAGGGCAATGCTTGGAACATGTGGATGGCAACAAGCCAGCAGGGGTTGAGTTCAATGTTACAAGAACAAATCAAGGGAATTATTAACCGAGGGAGGTGCAGCATAAAATAAAATCTGACCCGAGTCAAGTTGAACATTAACTGGCTATACACACAGTCATCATTTGTACACTGAGCCCTGACCAAACCACTTGACAAACCAGACCCTGCTTCCTTGTCAGATACAGAGAAACACTTACAGAAACACTTAACAACACTTGATAAATTGTGCAGAGTTTGCATTCAACTGCACGAGTTCACGAAAAGGTTTATGGATGTCTGCCAGCAATAATATCACAATGTAAGTTTTAAAAACAGACAAAAAAATCTGTACATGCACTTGACTATTCATTGACACTACTTTTTCTTCCCAGCTAATTTATCCTGAATTGCTCACTCAAAACATGTTTTAAATGACAAGACAACTTCATGTTGTGACAAAAAGGAACACACGAACACACCGTTTTTAAAGTCACATGCATTGAAATTCATGGATTTGGTCAAATTTAAAACAGCAATAATTATGTTCAAAGCAAGATGTAATTCACTTCCGGGCAATATTCAAAAAATGTTTTGTGAAAGGGAGGGGGGTTATAATTTAAGGATTTGTGGAATGGGTTGGGTGATGGGTTGAAGCGGAGCACAAATATAAATCACTTTAAAAAGCTATACAAAAAAGATATTTTTTGGGAGGTATATGGTTGAGGAAGAGTTGTGATAAGGGTTGCCTTAAGGTTTTGGTTTATATCTACTTTTTAACTCTGGATGGATATGTGGGTTGCGAATAAACTTGGGATGCTGTTCATATATTTAATTTGGGATGTAAATAAATCTGGGATAGTTTATATATTATATTATATTATCATTCTATGATATATGAGTTATTAGAGGAGAAGTGAGAAAGGGGTAGGGAAATATAAGTTTTACTTCTACCTACTCCCTTTTGGACACTATTACTCCTGTTTTGTTTTTTATTATTTTGTATCTGTTTTTATTTATTTTTATGTTCGAAATAAAGTCTTTCATTCATTCATTCAAAAACCTTTTGGGTAACATTACACCTTTCTACATTTATTTAATTTTAATAACTTCTTACCTGTTGTATTCTCCTTTTGCCTCCTTAAAAAGAGAAAATAATGCATTTAGTAAAAGCATTATAAGACAAGAGAGACTTCACATTACAAAATTGCCCAGTTAGTTAACTTTTATGCTAATGTTAGCTACCTGCACAGTCAGCAACAACAAGGGTAACGATCCACGATTAAAACATCAATACATTTCATTTGACTACATTTTAATTTCTCTAATAACTCAATTAACACTGCCTCGAAGTACAGGCACATTTAAGAGGTTAATATTGATATAAAAAGGGAGAGTTTCTTTAACAATAGCCCAATAAACAAAACAACCTCAACTGACATGTTTTCAAATGTTGCTGCTCCAACCGTCACGTTCAGGGTGAGAGTGACAACATTTCAGTGTAGAAAAACCTGCGATAAAACTCTTTCTTACCTGCAATGCGAAAGCGGCTAACTTGAAAACATTCCCACTCTCCACTTCGATGGTCTCCTGTTGTAAAAAAAAATGGTAAAATTAACAGAAAACATGCACACAAAGTGCAGCCTGTCCGGTCCTGAAACACTTGACTTGAGAGAAGAAACCGTCGCCGTCCCGTACCTCGGTCCCACCGTTACCGACTGAACCACTGCACGCAAGAGAGACACGCAGATACGCTGTGTGAAACTATCCGTGAAGTTTACTATTGTTTTTTTAGCATCTGAGTTGGCGTTACATTTTCTATGAGGCGACAAAACACAAATACACTGGTGCTAGTTGTGGAGGTCCTGTTTGGAGCTACAGCCCCCCTCTCAGGTAAAGTGGTACGGTCCGAAAGCAGGTTCAACAGTCTCCGTCTCCCATGGCGACCAGTCTGCTCTCTCTACCCGCGAAAAAAAAACTGCACTGCAACGTTTGATCACATGCTGCGTTCAAGTGCTCCTCGTACGGTTGGAAAACACAGAAAAACAATCTATAGCAGCTACCTGCCTAGTACTAGACTAAATGTGCAGAGATATAAATGTACACAATTTCTGTTATTAATTTTGAACATATCGACACCAAAAATTGTAACAAAATGTTTCATTATTGCTGGGTTAAGATAGGGTAAAAACACGTGGGGCTGCAACTAATGATTATTATCAGGACCAATTAATCTACAATTTACTGGTGCTTTTGTTAACTGTTTTGCCTATAAATAGTTGGCCTATAATATATCACAATATCACAAAAAAGTAAAAAATGTCTTCAGAAATTCTCTCATTCAATCAGGTCAGTCCACAAATCTGTGATAACAAACAAACAATTATTTTAAAATATTTTTCCTCAACATAATTTTTTGCCCATTATCATGTCTACCAGAACCAAACTAAACTAACATGCTGAAGGCAGAGTGAACGAACCATGTTGGTTGATAAGATAGTTGAGATTGTTCTTGATGTTTGAAAAATGACTTTTTAAACCTGAGATCAGTTAATACTTTGAGAAAACATGATTCATATAAGTCTCCATCAAATCAGAACATCCACAGATATTCCACCAAACTTTATACACCTGATTTAAATAAGTTAATTTTACTACAGTCAGATTTAATAATATGTATTAGACGTACATGAATAGTATTATGTTATCAAATTGTTTACAGGAAACACTTGGAACACTTGTAAATGATTGAACTTGCACTCTATTATAATGATTTTAAAAGCTACACAATCAATTTTAAACTCGTTGCGCACACCACAAACCCCTGTCTTATCTAAATGAAAACTTGAACCTGGAACTATGCACTACGCTGTTACTCTTGTGTAAGGTATTTTGAATGAAATGCTAAACAATTGCATTAAAAAAAATAACATGTTGGTTGTATGACAGTGAAGTTTTCCTATTTCCAACAGCACTTGAATGCAGCATTCTGAATAAGTGTTTGTGATCTCAGTAGCAGCAGCAGAGTGAGGTCTGCAAGAGTTTCAAACATGTAAATGTGAGATTACAGAGACATGCATTTCAACAATAAATAGCATGCTATGAGTCAAATATTATTGCTATGCATGCATAACAATTCAGCATAGAGATAAAAGAGGAAAATGGACATTTAGGCTAAAAGTTGTGTGTAATATGGATATATAGTATGAAAAACATTGTGCAACATATTGATCATCTGACCATCAACCCCCAGCTAAATGAAATAGGCTACCGTATGTATGAGTCTATGGTTACAAACTGACACCTCTGTGTATTTATTACTTCTCTATGCAAACATTCCGGTCTACACCTCTTTTAGTACTTCTCATTATTACATACTACATTCCTGTTTACATATATTACTTCTCATCATGCATATACATACTGCATTCTGTTTACATTCAGTTTTCCCATCTGAAATACTGTCATCAACAAAATTACAAATTTATATTTACATTATTATTTTATATTTACTTGTGTTTATATTTATCTTAACTGCATTGTATTATGCCTTAGATTATCATTTTGCTTTTACATTTACTTGTGGGATTTCCCTTTTTATATAAACATATTTTATGAGCATTGTTGAAGGAACCTGAGACCAAAGATTTTCATTGCCAATGATAATGACTGCTTCGCTGGAATTGACAAATGACAAATAAAGAACCTTGAACATCCTCTCATAAGGCAATCAACTATTGTGTTCACTAGCCACTAACTTCCCTCAGCTGTCAAAGAAATGTGCAATATCAACACATCCGCAACAATCTAACATGTGCAATATATTTATTACCTCATCCTGATTTATATACTGTGACATCATCCGTTCTGTTATGAACTAAGTGTTCTTTTTTATTTATTTTATTATTATTTATTCTTGTTTTTACGTGTTTTTATTCTTGGTTTTATTGCAAATGCATGTGGCACCCCCAATTTCGTTGTATAGGAGACTGTGCAATGACAATAAAGGCTATTCTCTATATTCTATTCAATGATTTGGAACTAAAGGAACCAAATTTGATTACTAGGATATAAAAATAAATATACGAGACAAGTCTTTAGAAAATAAATGCTTAAAAACACTTACATTAAACACTAGAGATTTCGCGTTCAAGAAGAACAGCTCCACTGTTGTGTTGTCTTTCAAGAAGGTGATCTTCTCAATATAAAACCTGTGAATGGAGTTTTTTGGGAAAGCAAGGTTCACTTGAAATAGATTATCAATGCATTTTGCCACAGACTTCATTGTGTTCAATATAGTTTAGCAATCACACAGCAAGACTGCAAACTGTGTTCCATCACTGCCATCTGCTGGTCGGGACAAGCATTGGAGGCCACAAAGCTCTCAATACAACTTCATATAGGTCTCTACTATTCAGTCTAATATATGAAACATTGATATATTCATTCCTCAGTATAGGCTGACGTTTCTAATAAAGCACAGCAGTATTCCACATTTGGCGAGCTTTTGCAGTGAGAGCACTCACCTCACCAGGAACTTGAGTTCCAAAGGCCCCGAAGTCTTGGAGAAGTCATGATCGAGGACTTTACGATCCAGCTGGAGCCAGTTATTCTGGCCACTGATCAGGGAGAGAAGAACAAATCATGTGCTGGAGTACTGCTATCGTCATTTTTCACTCTTCTTTTTTTTTGGTCCTCTCTTAAGGCTTCGGATTGGTTCCAAATCAACCAATCCCTTTGATTAAAAGAAAATGTAATAAAGTAAAACACACTAGGACATTGCACTTTTTGTCTTTAAAATGATTAGGTAATGCACTTACGTGTCATCTATGAAGCTCAACCCAAAGTATTCTTTCTCCTTCAGGGTAAAATGTGAAGCCACCAAATCTAACAGCTCTCGGGACAACAGCTTGGGCTGGAAAGTTTAGATTAAAACACAGTTTAGATCATTTGTATGCAAACCCAAAAGTCATGTGTTAGACACTGTAAAACACAATAAAAAAAATGACAGAAGGTGAAAAACAAGCACTGATAAACAGTGGCGGCCTCAAGCTGTCTGGGGGGGCAGGGGCGGAAAAAATAAAAAAGGGCACCAGCTGCACGCGATGGGGCACCAGGGTGTATAAAGTTTTCTAGTGAGTATAGGCAGCCTATATGGCACTGCATCATTTTTTCTTAATTTTAAGGCCACTCTAGAGGGCACTTTAACATGTTTTCCCTACTGGAAGGGCATCCTAGAGCAGTGGTTCCCAACCTGGGGTCCGGGCCCCCCTAATGCCCGGTTCAGACTACACAATATCAGCATGATTATAGCCCGACGCGGCCTTTGTAGGGGATCGGGAACGATAAATGAGTGTCGTGTGCGAAAATCGATCCTGTTATCTCGTGTAGTGTGTCATAGTACACGACAACCGACGCCATGTCTGGGACGCCCCACGACAGGAAAAAGTAAGGAAAAGTCTAGCCTGTCAGAATTTTTCGTCTTGACACGCCTAGTGTGACATCTCCAACGACGTGTTCCTTTGCGTTGACCAATCAGGTGCTCTCTCTAGCGCGCAGTTGCAGTCAGGTAACTCGGTAATAAACAAACATGGCGAAAAGGAGGAGGGATGCTGAGTTTGCTGCTGTCAGGTGGGACAACGAAACTGCCCATACCATCCTCTATGTGCCACCCAGGAGTGCATCCACAACCGTTTTTTCTTTCTCATCTTTTTCTTTTCGCAACACAAGACCGCCAGCATCACAAACAACGCTTCTGTCGCCATGATTGACAGTTGCTTCAACCGCCTCCCTGATGACGTCTGAACTCGCGCATGATCGTGGAATACGACGTGCCATTATTGGTCGTGGTCATACGTGTAGTCTTGCCTGTCATCCGACCAAGACACTGCAAGAGTTTATGGCGCTGTGATCGGATCTGACATAGTGACCATCGTCAAAGACAAATATATTGTGTAGTCTGATCCTGGCATTAGGGGGCCAGGATTTGTCTGCTCTGAGGTTGTCGAAATTAGATTTTCGTATGTATAACTAAAATCATAATAACACAGTTAATAATAACATAACTTATACAAAGGTCTGTAAAACAATTTAAAAAGATATATATCTTGCTACTTGGTAGGCCACATTCTGTTTAAACCGGTTATTTGTGCACAGTTGCACACAAAGGGAGGCCCGCATCTGTATACACTATTATAGTAGATTCATTAAGTTATTACAAAAAAAAATCATATTATGTATCTGCATCACTTTTGTTGCGGTTTGTTCGAACATGGGGCACCACTTGAGTCCACCAGTGCTGACAAATTAAACAGACAAGATCAATTTGACAAGAAATAAAAGCAAAGTAGGAGCTGTAGAAAATTAAAATGAAGGCTTCTTTAAAAAAATCAACAACACACATCATTAAATCAAACACGATTTCAGTAAATCAACATAATCTTGTAGCATAATTTGTGCCCGAGGAGGCAAAGTGTCCTCTACCTGAACCAGCAGCTCCAGCTTCCTGCCATCAAGGAGGTGAACCTGACACAGTCGGCCCTCTGTCATCTAGAGGAGGAAAGAAAACATGAGACATGACAATTCCTGCAAAAGCAACACAGTCACTGCCAAAGCACACCGTCTCCACCTCCACCTGCACCTCTCCGCTCACAGCCGTGCATGCTTCCTCTGTTTTAGCCCGGGGGATGAAATGACTGCTTCTTTTTCCGGAGTTGCACAGTGACTCACCTCAGTGTCATTGTCTTTGTACTGAATGAATAAAAAGGAGCCCATATGGGAACCACGCTCCAAAAACATCAAAGTCATTGCCAACATCATCATCATCATCATCATCATCATCATCCAAAAGTACAACAGTGGTATTTCAGCCATAAATCAGCTCTTTATAGGTGCTCCGTGAATCGTAAACAAAGACTCTGAGGTTCTCCACACATGCTATTGTCTCTCTCGCCCGCATATCCTTCCTCTGCAACGACACCGGTTTAATGAAAATCCCTGAAATGTCAACATCCCACGTTTTCCTCTGCCGTTAAGAAACAAAACCGAAAGACAATGAAGTTTAATTGAATTCCCGCTGTATTGTTTAAGATGAATGGCTTTAGGTTTCATTCTGTTGCAGTCAGCAGAACTGCCTTTCAGTGCAGGACAAGGTAGAAAAATTAAAGTGATGAATATTAGTCAAGTCATATTTCAGTGTGTTAGGCTGCTGCCAACATTCAGGCTCATACTGGAGTGCTGTTGGTGAAATATAAGCTCAGCAATAATTATCATGAATAATTTAGGAAATTATAGGCTATGTATTATTACGGATTTATTTCCCTGTCAAAAAACCACTTTACCCATCTTTATATTGGCAGTTGTTCACTCAATGCTTTTGTAGGTCAAATAAGATTCAGTACCAAAGCGCTCCTATAATAGGAATAGTTTAATATGTATTCTTATTTTCTTACCGAGAGGAAGATGAGGAGATTGATACTACTCTCATGTCTGTAATATAAAGCTACCACAAACTATCAAAACAGACTCAATTAACAATAATCCTAATAATAATAATAATAATAATAATAATAATAATAATAATAATAATAATAAAGAGTTACTTAGCAATATCAACTGTATTTAAAGTTTACTAACGTCAGCTATCATTAGCCACCATAAGCTACTGGTCCTACCAGACCAAGTCAGGCTGTAGCTGCAAAACTTGAGTGTGTGGATTTGAGCCTGTGTTTTTGTTGCTTATTCAACATTTCATTTGTGTTTCTAATTTCAAAAGTCACAGTATGACAAGCTTGAGGTTATTTATCACAACTTTTGTTATTATGGCATACTTACCAACCATAAGACCTTAAAAAGGGGAGGATTTAAAAACCAAAGCAGGGGGTCAGGGGGTCCTCCCCCAGAAAAACTTGAGTTTCAGAGACTTTGTTTTCTGCATTTGGGTGACTTTTAACGAATGAAAATCACAAAATAAGTACATTGCAACTGCATCTTTTGTTAAATAGGCCTACTTTTAATTGTACTTTTAATTCTCAGGAAAGAAAACTGAATAATTTGCCCCTCTGGCGTGCACTTGTGGTAAAACTAGGCTAATTTTCATCAGTTTTCATTCATTTTTTACTTAAGTATTTCTTTCTCTTAGTACTCTATTTCCCTTATTTCCAATGGCTTGTGTTGTGTCATGACAGCTTTGCTGTGATGCTGTGATGTGCAACGAGCGCAGCTCTATTGCCGTCCGGGTGGAAACAGTAGGGCTTATTGCTTATACACGCTGTACAGTGCCAGAAACAGGTTGAGATAATGAAAAAAGGAAAAAAAAGTGTGAAAAAATTGCCATAAATTGGGAGAAATGCGGGAGAATTGTGACCCTGGGAGGAAACCGGGAGAGGGCAATGAAAAAAGTGAGTCTCCTGGGAAAATTGGGAGTAATTGGCGCCCCCCAGTGGCAGTATCAAAAAGGAGACCGTGGCAGACAGCAGTGACTGTGAAGTGGGCTAAAGGCACCAATTTCCAGGCTTTATGATCATATAAAATTTCTACACATAGTAGCTTTAATGTGTTAAAAAAATATGCGTTTTAGTGGTTCAGAGATTCGTACAGAGTCACAAAAAGGGTCTTGCTCATACTATAAAAAGATGAAATCCTATTCCTTTCATGTCCCGCTCTCCTAAAGTTATGTTTCCTTTTTTCCAGTTTTCAGTTAATATTTCCTGTATTATTTTGGTATACTCACCTTTGTCTCTCGTTTCAGATACTTTGTCTGCCCTGCCCTGATTGTTTTCACCTGTACCTCATTAGCCCTGCTGTCACCTGACCCTCGTTAGCACCCTCCTTTTTGTTCACTACCTCTCAGTGGGTTGAGTCTTTAAGTCCTTTCTCTGTTGGCACCAGCTAGATATCATTCTGTGAACCTTATCTTCAAGTCACAGCATCAGCAGTCTTTTACTTCTGTCTGATCTCAGTGACACTGAGCAAAACCTAAATGACTTTGTGTTACAGTGAACTGGATGCTGTTTGCTGCCCAGGAATGTGTCCAGGACGTGTTTTATTTCTGTGACTTCAGAGAAAAACATGTGGCATCCAACTGCTTGGCTTCTGTGTTGGAAAGTGAGGGTCATGTTAACGTCCAGCGTGACCGCAGGGCGGGAATACGCCTTCTGGCATGGCGTTAAACTTCACTCTACTCGGACATATTGTTCTCTGCACCACAACACAGAGCATGTCATTTCACTTTTATACTGCACAGGCTACTTTTCCACTTTGTTGTTTTTCAACGCCCTAAACCTCAGGGAGATTTACGGTTCTGCGGGTAAAACTGTACTTCTCAACAAAGGGTTTCATTTGCAGTCACGCTAACTTGCTATTGTGCTAACTTTTTGCTCTGAAGCCTCATTTTTCAAAACCATACCCACTGCAGCTACTGTCTGGTGTGGGCTGCACAGCGGGACTCTGTTAAGCTCCATATCTCAGCGGTCCAGAAGAGGAAAGAATCTTTGTCACTGACAAAAAAAAGAAAAAAAAAACTACTGAAGCTAACCTCAATAAAAAACACACCTTCATTTGATCTGCTTTGATAGGGAAAATAAATGTAGCTTTTAATTGCGTGTGTTCCATAGTTTAATCTGTGATTAATCACTGAAATAACCCTTTCATGAATTGTTGTGGCTGTCCGTTCCCATCTATCAATGCTGCATTGTTGCAGGGCAGTGACATCAAAACATAAATGGACAAAGGCCTTTAGTTAACAGTGAAGCTCACAGTCAGCCATTGAATTTTAGATTCACCTTCAAAATCTGCATGCTACTCCAGATCCAAGTCTTTTCTCCTTAAAGAGGACCTAATGTGCTTATTTTCAGGTGCATACTTGCATTTTGGGTTTCTACAAGAACATGTTTACATTATTTAATGTTCAAAAAACATTATTATTATTTTTCTCATACCACTGTTGTGATTAGTCAACTAAACCTAACTTTTCGCTCTCCACTTCAGCTCCGCTCTAACTATCTTTGTTTGCGAGCGTGTCAAACTAGCTGCTAGGCAAAATGTGTTACTTGGTGACATCACCATGTTACGGAAGAAAAGGCGGGACATCTATCAAGGCGTTTCAGGAGCAGTGTTTCTGCAGGGGAGAGTAACTCCCTTTGGCGTGGAGCTTTGTAACTTTGCGGACAACTTTGCAAACAACTAGGCTATATAACACACTGAATGAAAGGGGAAAAGCACAAAAGCATAATAGGTCCTCTTTAATGCTCAACCATGTTTCAAAGAATTCCTAAAAACATGAAATGAGAACACTCCATATGAGGATTTATTGTACCCTTTGATGTGGATCTACTGTAGAATATTCACGATTGCATTTACAAAGTAGTGCTGGTAAAGCTGCTACTTTTCAAAGATACTTTTATCCTTTTTTTTTTCCAAAGGCTGTCAGAGATCGCTGCCCTCGGTGACGCTGCAGAGAGGACCTGAGCTTCAGAGTGAGGTCCCAGATGATAAAAAGAAAGGTCACGACCGTGTCAGGGAGGTCATCCCCCTTAAGCTCTGTCATTATGGGCCCGATGGTGTTCGCTTCACATGACCCCCCCCCCCCCGCCCAGCCTCACTGACCTGAACAGGCTGAGCTGGACCCACCCTGCATTTTATAGGACTTCATACTTCTACTCTGCTACATTTCAGAAGGACATTTTGTCCTTTTTCCTCCACTATTATTTAACAGCTATAGTTGTTACTCATTTTTTACATCAAGATTTTCCAAACAAAACACATGATTGGTTTAAAAGTATATAACGCAGTTACGATTAGCTACAACTTGACCAACTACAACATGATGTTAATTTATATATAATAACGATCCAGTAATATATAACACAGACAGGGGGCATACTGCATAATGAGTACTTTTACTTTTGATATTTGAACGTAAGATCTTTACTTAGGCTGCTTCCAAATACTCACATACTACATACCCAACATGTGTACTATCGTTCAATATATTTTTGTGTAATTAAACAGTACGATGTATCTTTTTGGATGCACAAAGCAGTAATTTACGTCGTCACTTCCTGAGAGCCTCCTTGCCAGTTGGAGACGTGTAACCATGGTAACCCGTACCAACCTCATGTGACCCAAACAACGATTTGTGAGAATCAAAGTCTGAACGAATTTTTAAAAACATATTACGCCTAACAAAGGGAAATCTGATACTTACAGTTAAATTGAAGTGTTATTGACGTTACAGAGCTGTCCGTCAACATCTGTTCTGAACGTTGACGTCACTACTGCATTGCATTGTGGGATATTTATGCCAATGTATTGTCCAGCGTTCGTAAACTGCAATATTTCACAGGAAATAGTATGCAATTCGCTTACTGCTGGTTTCATACAGAGGTTTCGGACATACTAAATAATCTCACATACTTTGTAGGTTTAGCGTACTAAATAGCATGTTAGTGTGGAATTTCGGACGCAACCGTAGAGTCTTTTTTATAGAGTAGTACGGCTACTTTCATTTAAGTAAATGTTCTGAATACTTTTTCCACCACCGTGTATGTAATTCTGAAAGGAAGAAAAGGGGATCTGATACTCGTGGTACTTCTTAGAACTCTTTTCAAGAGAAAGCAAGAGACTCAGAAGGCTGTTTCAAAAGTGTCAGGGTGTCTATGTGCTTTTAAAGGATATCTGAGAGAATTATCTGAATATTGTAACTTTTCTTATGTGTCACCTCATCAATCTTTCTAGTTTTTTGTGGTCAGTACATTAACTCAAGTACTGTACTTAAGTACAAATTTGAGGTACTTGTACTTTACTTGAGTCTTTTCTTTTCATGCCACTTTATACTTCTACTCCACCACATCTCAGAGGCAAATATTGTACTTTCTACTCAACTCCATTTGTCTTTAGTTTTCAGATTAGTTTTTCCATCCCCTTCCTGTCAAGTGAAAACCACGTATCTCCAGATGTGCTGATGTTGAATGTTTGTGATAAACTGAAGGATGAAGTGTTCCTTTATGTGTTGAGAA
>CAKAKR010067969.1:0-31871 GCA_916700685.1 Adelosebastes latens | reverse complement strand
AAGAGACTCAGAAGGCTGTTTCAAAAGTGTCAGGGTGTCTATGTGCTTTTAAAGGATATCTGAGAGAATTATCTGAATATTGTAACTTTTCTTGTGTCACCTCATCAATTTTTATAGCTTTTTTGTACGTTTATATCCAGTGGTGGGATGTAACTCAGTACATTTACTCAAGTACCGTACTTAAGAACAAATTTGAGGTACTTGTACTTTACTTGAGTCTTTTCTTTTCATGCCATTGAGGCAAATATTGTACTTTCTACTCAACTCCATTTGTCTTTAGTTTTCAGATTAGTTTTTCCATCCCCTTCCTGTCCAGTGAAAACCACGTATCTCCAGATGTGCTGATGTTGAATGTTTGTGATAAACTGAAGGATGAAGTGTTCCTTTATGTGTTGAGAAAATCCTCCTGCTTCTTAAGCTAAATAAACTCTTTTAAAACCCTCTTGGATCAGATGGAAAATTCATCATCACAAAGCTGAAAACAGGCTGTTTTTCTGACACCATGAAAACTTGAGTTTTTAGAAATACGTGGTTCTCACAGGACAGCGACACTATGATGATCTTTTAGAATATGATGCATTGCTGTGGATTAAACTAGCCAACAATAAAACAAGTTAAATGAAAGAGTTAAAACATCTACAGCAGTAAAATGCAACATACAAATTAATGCAGCAGTAATATTAATCCAGAAACATAAAACACTGACAGGGAACATTTTACTGCATTATGACTTCTTTTACTTTTCATACTTTAAGTACATTTTTGCTGATAATACTTAAATACTTTTACTTGAGTAAGGGTTTGAACCCAGGACGTTTTAGTAGTATTAGTACTTTTACTTAAAGTAAATGATTTGATTACTTTATTGTCATTGCACATAGTACAAGTACAACGAAATGCAGTTTTGCACCTAACCAGAGTGCAAACTAGTAAAGTGCTGATTCCGACAATATATACAAATGAGGATATACAGTACGTGGTGTAGGTACATAGGCATATAAATATATACAGATTGTAGTTAAGGTTCAAAGGATAGACATGTGTTATACTCTGATGAATAAGAGTTAAGTATAAGTTGCATACTGATGAAAAATTGTATAAAAAATGTTGTATAAGAGTACTATAAAGAATACATTATATATACAGGTGGAGTTATATTTATATCTATACAGAGAGGTTATGTACATAGAAGTATATGCATATGGGATGAATATATATAAGATGAATATTAGAGAATAGATTACAGTTTGAGTCGTAAGTTATATATATAGGAGAGGTTTGTACAGATGATGATATGTCCATAGGGACTAAATGAGTATTATGGACATTACATATGAGAATGAGTTTTATGAATCTATATATAGATGAATAATATGTATAAACCTGTATACCATTGTAATTGTATTAGTAAAAAAAAAAACAGTCCCAAGTGCCATCTTCTACAAAAGACATTTTGGCAGTATGCTGGGAAAGAGGAACCTGAACACTTTCAAGTTTACACAAAGGTCATTCAAGTACTATGTTCTGAACCACACAGACAGCGTTCAGGTGTTCCAGCAACAATGCATTTCAAAGACAACTTTGAAAGTTCTCCTCATCAGCCAGACCGCGAGATCAAACGGCCGGTCGTGCTGCTTTCTAATGACTGCCATATGTGCTGAGGGAGAGACCCTTGTTAAAAAACAGGCTTTGTGGCTCACCAAGAGGCAGCGTGTGTCTCCTCACACACTCACACAAATAAACACATGCATACACTAATGAGCCAGTTGAGCAAAAGCACTGACTCACTTCACTTAGAGGGAAAGTTGAAGGGAGATTCTAAGGTAATCGAAGCCATAAAAATTCAATGGGTAATCAAAGAAAATCCATCTGGCACGCAGTAATTAATCCCATGTGCTGTCAATAAAGCAATCAATAAAACTTCTTTCTTTTTACGGAGACTATTTAATGCTGCCATAGCTCGAGGAGCTGTCATACCTGGTAGCATTTCCCAATCCTGAACCAGGCTTCTAGGAAGCGTCTGCATGGCATCAGCCCACGGTTGTACCACCTCCTCAGGGTCTGATGCGCCAGGCTCCAGACGAGCTGGCTGCCCGACGCCATCAGGTCTTCCATTCCACGTATGATGCGCACAGCCATGGTTAGCTGCCTTTTTCTCCCTGACGGCCGGCTTGCTGATGACGCCTCACAGCTTCAGAACCGAGGAGGAAAGATGATCTGCACACCCACTTTGTTTTGCTTCAGAGCAACAAGCTGAAAGGAGCATCTACGCTCACACACACAGTCTACTATGTTTCCCCAGCTGATGTAATGTCAGTGAGAGTCGGCGCTCAGGAGAGGCTGGAGCGGAGCAGCGTGTGCCTCAGGCTGGGTCCTGGGCCCCGGTCCAAAACACTGCCTCATAGTGAGGGGAGGGCAGGACAGAACCACGAGGCCCCTGCTGCAGAGGCTCCATCTCGCCTCCATATAAACACACTTGCGTACAACCACAACGCACACAGAAACCAACTCAACCTCTAAAGTCATAAACACTTTCCTCCGTGACGCGCAGTAACATAATATGTTTTGTTTTCTGTGGAATAAAGATCCCAAAATGAAGTCTGACCACAATATGAATCCTTCAGTTTTGATAATCTAAGGCGAATGACTTCATCTTTTTATTTTGTTGTTTGATTTCAGCACGCATTTCGAAATCCATTGTCTAAAAATGGGTGTGGGAACGGTCTGTCACTTTGTCTGGGATGTGGGAGCAATTTCCTGAGGAGTCCAGACATCTCCACCCATTATATTCTGCAGGAACAACTCAAAATAATTGGTCCTGTTTAGATCAGCAGGAATGGTAGTACTGACGGGGCAAAAACTAAAAGTGAAACTGCAGGAAAAAACATTTAGAAAAGGCTTTGATGTAAGAGTGTAGAGGCTGGAGACTCACAGCCAGACGTCTTCCTTTGTACAGCTGCAATTAATAAGCAAAATGTTGCACACAAGTTGGCCACCTGACTCAGATAAACTAGTCAGAGAATACTGAGAAAAGCAATGCGGAAGGCTTTCAATAAAAACAATATCCTGCTGCTTGTTTATGTGACCCCAATTTCCAAGAAGCGTCCACAGTCATAATGGTGCTGTTGCATTGAAAACGATAAGCGTAATTGTCTCAGAGGACGTAGACTAAAAGGTTAGAGAAGCAGACCTGTAATTTTGTGTCAATAATTTCCAAAAACATGGCAGGGAAAGCAGGATGTGTTCTGGCTCATCAACTATTATTGAGGAGGCAGTAGAGCTGCTCAGTTCCCACTTACAGAACGTTCCACATGTGCTCCGTCACCCTACAATACACAAACAAATAATAAACAAAAGATTAGAGCCCGTCATGATCAGTCATGTATCTAATTGCTTCAGTGCATGCAGTAATGCATGTGAGTGTAAATCCGCTCTGGAGCGCACATGTTGGAAATGAGTGGATCAATTACCACGCCTATGCAGGCAGTGAACTGGCCCCACTGAGCAGAGCAGCCAGCTGGGACATTGGGCTTTTATTTTTAAAAAATAGGATTATGAGCAATTTTCAAATTCATCCAGGCACAAATGGTGCCGTACTCTTAAAGAAATAGTTCAGTATTTTGTGCGATACTCTTATTTGCTATCTTGCCAAGAATTTCATGAAGAGATTGATACCACTCTCATGTCTGTGCACGGAATATAAAGCCAGAGCCAGGAGACTGTTAGCTTAGCTTACTGGAAACAGCCTGGTTCTGTCCAAAGGTAAAAAAATCCACCTTCCAGCCTACAAGTTAACATAGTATATATCTTGTGCAGTAACTTCCTGTAGTCTTGACGTCACAGTGAGGTTACCAGGCAACTAGCGGAGGCCCCAGGAAGTGACAGCACTCGGTCAGGAAATAATCCCGCCGATAACCCCTCGTAAAACCATTGTTAACTCACACTACACATTGCTCACACTGTACGGATCAATGATGGGCCATGATGTGGAGCTCACACTGGGCGTAAACACAGAACCCCCACAGTCCAGTGACAGTTCCAATAAAGTTCATTCAAACAAGGCGACCATAACCTCAACAATGTTGACTAAAAGAGAAAAAGGAAGCGTTATTGTAATTCTACTATGAACGGAAAGTAAGAAGAACTAGAATATCCGGCTTGTGATCATATGCCTTCGCCAACCAATCAAATTGCAGTTTACATCCACGTCTGTCCAAAATGTATTATGAAATGTAAATGTATTTTGGTGAAATTGTCATAATTAGCATATGAATTCTACAGTTATGGCCAAAAACATGTTTTGTGAGGTCACAGTGACCTTTGACCACCAAAATCTATCAGTTCATCCTTGAGTCGAAGTGGATGTTTGTGCCAAATTTGATATATAGAAAAACAAAAGATATCGCATTCACCAGAATGGATTGGACGGACAACCAAAAAAACATAAGAACGTCTGCGGCTGTAGCTGGCGCCGAGGCATTTAAATATGGAGACACAGACAATATGGTGGCTGTTCTGCAGTTTCATATCACAGCATATTCAAGACCACAGTTTCAGCCAAAGCATGTAAAATACAACTCCAGTAAAACTAGCTCAATAGGGTTTAAAACTGATCTTTTGTCAGCAGCCTTGTTGGAATATGGACCGTGGAACAGCTCAAACTGCAAGACAAATTCTAAAATTAGTCAGGGGCAACCAATTCAGGGCTAAAATATGGCCTGTGGCCTACAGTGTTTGCCTGACTTTGGAGGTGCTGGTAGGTGAATTTTGTCAACTTTGGTGAGAGTTTCCAGTCTTTGTGCTAAGCTAAGCTAACATGTGAATGGCTGAAGCTTCATAATTACCGTGCAGACACAAGAGCGGTATCAATCCTCTCATCTAACTCCCGGCAAGAAAGCAAATAAGTGCATTTTCAAAATGTTAAACAATTGCTTTAAATCAATGGAAAATAAATCCCAAACTGTCTGTGATTGGCAGTGAATCTCCTTATCTTACTTTTTATCTTAAATATTATAGACATTCTAGCTTCTGAACATATACCGGCTGCTGCTATAACATAAGAATAATAATGTACTGAGTTAAACCAGAAATAATACTGACACAGCAAATGTGCTGTTACTCTACCATCCTAGAGAAACAAGTTCATTCCTTTGGAGTGTAAAAAAATGTCCTAACAGGATTAAATACTATTGACGCTGTAATCCACCACTGCATGAGCTGGATGGATCTATTTCTGGAGAGCAGGACTCATCACCAGAGACCCAGTTTGAAGGTTCAGATTGCAGCATAACCAGCTAACCATGATAAACACGGACAGATGTGCGAGGCCACAGCTGCCTGGAGCGATGATGGGCGAGACAGCCAAACATATGGTGGACACAAGCTGCTGTTGATCATACACACGATCGCCACGTGAGTTTCTGAGTTCATATGCAGTCATAAAAAAATGTTTTAAATATCTGCCAAACATTCCTCTTGTATGATCGCTGATGGAAAGAAAGGTTTCATATAGAAATATGCAATTAAAAGTATGATTTTAACAACTATATGAAATGACTTAAATATGGTCTATGCAGTGTAGTGAAACAAAAAAAGAATGGTTATATTTCAATGTAAGGGCATGCAGGCATTGTCTCTCGAGCCACGCACATTTCTTGTGAACACACTCACACACACACACACACACACACACACACACACACACACACACACACACACACACACACACACACACACACACACACACGTATGCCAAATGCCCGCAGGCGGCAGATAATCCCAGCTGATTTCCACGCTCTATACTGAGGTTTCGGTGGGGTGAAGATGTAGGAAGAGGGAAAGACCTCAGCTAGAATCAATCTGTGGGAGTCTACGCTCAGAGAGGGCGTCCCATGGGAAAGTGGGAATTAACTGTCTGCGCTAACTCTGAGAGACGTACAATGAGCAGCCTATCTGATCCTCAAGTTGTCTGTTTACAAACTCTGTCCACGTCTCAGTGCTCTCTTCACCATCTTTTACCAATAATAGGCATCAATACACCTCATGCAGCAACATTCTCTTAAATTTCTCTTATATTTTTTTACTTAATTTTCTGGTAAGGGAAAATAAATAAATAAGAGAAGTCAACTCCAGATGCACCAAACGTTCTTAATCGTCCAAATCTACTCTCACCCAGGTGTGCTGAATGATGAATCCCTCTTGATCATAAATTGGAGGTGTGGCCAATTGTTTATTGTTAGCATAGGTAACGCCCCCTAAACACTATATAAGGGCAGGTGTTTTGCCATTTGCAAATAATGCTGTAAGATTGAAGAAGAATTGTAAGAAGAAGAACAAGAACTAAGATAAGATAAAATAAGATAGATAGATAGATAGATAGATAGATACCTAAAAGAAGAACAAACATAAGAAAATATTGGTGAATCCCAGGAATCACTTGGTACTAACAAAATAAGAACAAATCGTGGATACCAACAAATTTTTTCTTATTTTTGGACGTATCCACAATCTGTTCTTATTTTGTTAGTCTGTATCTGTCTATATCGCGTCCTGCATGAGCCCATTATCATGCATACCTTCTCATTAAACCCTCATTAACTGATATTTGGCCACTTGGAGGCAGTGGAAAAACACAACATCTGACATATTATCACCTTTAAATTGACAGATGCCTTTTTACACCAAGCTCCCAGGAAGTGTGGAAGCTAATTTTCGTAGTGGACAAACCATGGAATTACAACTTCTGGGGCGATGTTAAAGGAAAGGCGATCCGGGTAATTTTATACTCGGAAGTCAAACTTTTTTTTGCTTCATGCGCCACTGAGCAACTTTCCTAGGAATAAACGGGGCCCCGCCTCTGACGCTGTATCCAGTTCCCTTTATGCATCCATGATTTACACGTCTAACAGACACGTAGCAACATTAGCATTCGTTTGGAGTCGTGTGTCTGTCCATTATAGAAGTAGATGTAAGTCCAATATTCACTCTCCTTTTAGCTCTGGTTTGGTCTCTACCAACTCTTGGGGGAAATATCTGGGTATTTAACAACTAAATTCTCCACTGTGTTCACTAGCCAGTCGCTGACTTTGTCTGTGAAATGCTTAGCGAGAGTGGTGAACCACAACAGTTTACACAACCAGCAGCTGACGAAGGTAATATTCACTCTACTTTTTGGCCGCTAAATTTCCCACCATGTTCACCAGCCAGTCGAACACTAACTTTGTCTGTCCGTCGCCGTAGAACTGAGGGGAACTGCAAAGTCAGGTGATAATTGGCCAGGTCACTCTTGGAAAAGAGATTTTACCTGGTTAAATAAAGGATATGTATATATAATTCTCTCTAATTCTCAGCTTTAAATAATCAATAATCTCAAAATGATCACATAAGGTTCTTTGACTTCACATTGACAATTTCCCAATGAAATGCTCCAACTCTGAAGCCAAACAAGCTGTAGATAATTGTAACATTTTGGAGTATATGAATGAGATATGTCAGTATAATCTTTTCTCAGGCAGCGTCCGTTGCTTATGTAACTCAGTCAACATGGCTGCTGTCTGTCTGTCTCCCCCGTCTCCAGCCTGGCACCACGGCTGTAAACACCATGACCTCACGCCGCGGTCCGTCACCCCCCTCTGATGTCACTCTGTTGTCACTCCATTTCTCCACACAAGTCATGTGCTGCACACAAGACTGTGCTCACTTAAAGGCTCATTCTTCTCAAGCTGTTGTTATACTCCCCCCCCCCCTCAGGCAGAGGACAATCAATTGTTGTGGGAAGTGCAGCGGTGGCTGACATACTTAAGTGTTTTCACGCTGCAGTGCCTCTTTATAGCCAGCAGATGGGGAAATCGAGTGTCTCACCCAACCCTCGGGGACTAAAAAGGGGAAACAGTTTGGTAAATGATGCTGTCTGGAGGGTTTCCCTATTATCTTTATGTCAATGTCATGCCCTTTCTCCTAATATAAGGGCCTCATTCCACTTGTGATGCTCTGGATTGAACGTTTAAAATGAATACAGACAGACAGGCTGTTACAATTTAGCCCACCGCTTCGTTCGGTCCCAGAGGTTCAGTATTAATAGGCCTGGATCTGTTGAGAATACAAGGCAGGGCATGACAGGGGCATGCCGCGCTGCCAAGATCATCACAGCTCCCCTGTCCCTGGGCTCATTTCAACATGGGATGGCAATTACCATGTACAGTAAGTGGTAGATTAATTGTCTAAAAGAGGAAGGCCTCCGAGTGATCATAACAGAGCCGGAGTGGGGCAGGGAAACAGCTGTCATCCACACGGGCCTGCAGCTGACGGGCTGGGCCACATACTGAGACTGCAGCTGACGCGCTGAATGGAAGACGTTCTGTGCAGTATGCCTGACACACTCCTTAACACACACGCTCCTTAACACACACACATGCAGGATTGTTGTAAGTTATAATATGCTCGCCTCACAGGACCCTGCGGCTCGCTTGTCAAGCTTCCCGACTGTCGCTCGTGGTTAGAAATGGAGCAGGTGGACACAGCTGTCGTGAGGAGGATGATTTGTAGTCATACATCATAGATGAGTAGTTCATAAAACATGAAAGAGGGCCATCGCTGGTCATGTATTGAGCATGTCCCACATTTTACATAATGGGCTTATAGCCACTGCAACCCTAGGGCTGTCCCGAGTACAATTTTTGGGCTTCGAAGCTCCGGTGAGAAATATTCGAAGGTATTCAAAGCTTCGCGGCGCAGCACGACATGTTCTTCTGTCTGTTTGTCTCCATCTCCTTCGTTTCAGCGCCGCTGCTGCACTACTGTACACACACGCACCTTTACACAACAAACAGTGATATTTGTCTGAGAATAACTAATAATAATGAATGTGGAATATGAATAATGAAAAAATGTTGTGGGAACAATCCTTATTTCATGGGCTATTTGGGGATTTATACATTATTATTACATACTTATATATATATTTAAAAAAAATAATAAAAAAATACTGGTTTGGAGGTCGAATATCATTGCTCATTCTCTCCGAGACACATGCTTTGACAGCATTAAATCAACACAAAAGGAGCTACAAATTTTAAAATATGTCTACCCTAAGGTCTTTTTTGACAACCGTGCCAGTGAGTGAGAGGTTGCCATTATACATCTTGACAGAAATTGTCACTGCATCTGTTTAAAAAAAACACAAGACATCTTAATTACAGCCAATTAACACCATGTGATAAAGCTCCATTTGGCGAATGAATGGCGAGACAGAAAAGCTTTTTGTGTGTTGAGGCGGTTACAGTGAAGCCCAGCTTTGTGTGGCCAGGCAGGGGGGTAGAAGAAGAAGAAAAGAAGGCAGGGAAAGAGGCGAGGGCTCGGGGAATTTCAGGCCGCCGCCATCCACCTTTAAGGCTCGTCGTATGCGTCTGGGGATTTGCGGCCAGCTCCTCTAGCTGCACGGGACGACGCTCAGGGGTTCGCTGGAGGCCACGGGCCACGACAGACCATGTGTGTGTATAAAACAGATGCTATGAAGAGGAGGAGGTCAGAGCGGGGGAAAGCGTGCGGGGGGATCAGAGGCCATGGTGTCAGCCAGCAGCCCAACACTGTCTGCTGCAACAAAATGTCGCCCCGAGGGACTGCGGGCGCTCAGATTTGTCCCGACATTTCTTAGAAGGAGCATAAAGAGCCTGTGTCATTAATTTTCAATATCATAGCCAAGTGATGGAAGATATGAATGGCCACTGTGGACATCTCCACAGGCGTGCAAATGAAACAAAGAGAAAGCAAGAGAGATGAAGCGGAGGAGGGGGAGGGGAGGAGACACCACCAGTGAGGGGCTGTAATGAGCCTGGAGGCAACGGAGGGGGGGGGGGGTAAATTATTGCAGGGAGGAAAAAATAAAGAACAATTTTTAATGTTTGGCTTCTGAAGAGTATTAAAGAATAAATATGATGAGGGCTTAAGAGGAGATTGTTAAAAAGTACTCCGATGTTTATGTTTTATAACTTTAATAAATGATCCGTCTTGTGATAAACCATCATAGTTCACTTATAGTTCAGCGTGAATAACAGCACAAAGCTTTTTATTCAGAGCTATGCTGGAAATTACTAAATGCATAAGATTCACAACTCTTGGAAATTATATAAGTGAATTAAAACCATTATTTGTTTAATGTCTATTGATAATTGTGAATGATGCCTAAAGGGAGAGTGTGTGGAGAACCAGGGAAAGGCCACAATTCATATTAAGCTTCTTATAATGTAAGTTTAGGAGCCACATCTAAGCCTCAACTTTTAGCTAAATCAGTTTTAAGTCTCTGTGAGGCGGTACCATGGATGTATTATAAGAACTGGATACCGGACCCCAAGGTGGCACCGATTCATTCTAATGAGAAATGCTCGCCTGGCGCATACGACAAAAAAAGCTTCCGCGTTCACTTCCGGGGGATGCGGCCTACTGAATAAACGCAGTTGTGTTAATCGGTCGTGTCTAGAAGGTAATTGCGAAATCTGATCTGAGAGATGCAAAAACTCTTGCGAGACTTGCCGCCCGACGACCCATCCAAACCATAACTATTCAAGGTCAATGTCTAACCTTAACCATTTCGCGAGAGTTTCCCCAATTTGCTGTTTTTTTAATTCTAGACACGACCGTGTTACTCCCACTGGCCCCGCCTGCGAGTTCCAGCTCTGTCCATAGACTTCGGCCTCATCACAACTACACTGTGATGATGTCTGATGCTTTTCTCGGCTCGATGAAAAACTCCATGGATCAAAAATTTTGAATAGAAAGAGTCATAAACGACCTTGTTTTGTAGTTCGTTGTGGAGAAGTATGTATGGAAGTAAGGGGAAAATAGCTGCAACACTTTGCTGCAATACCGCGAGTGGTCACTGGAAACAATTGGAAGCAAGTCTGAGCGGCGGCACCGTCTTATTATACATCCATGGGCAGGTACTTACGCCCAGAGGTGCTTTTTAGCAAAATGCTAACATCAGCATGCTAACATGCTCAGGTTTAGCAGGTAGCCTTATGATGTTCACCATTTTAGTTTAGTGTGTTAATATATGAACATTCGCTGCGACTAAACCGGCGGCTCCACGTTTCTTTTTGTCAAGTTTGTCCGACCTAGCAACAGTAACCAAGGGGCGGATTTCATGGAAATCTATCCAATAGACTGACTGACAAAATGCCATTGCCATCCAGCCATACACCGCTAGATCTAAAACATAAGATATTCCCTGTATTGCAATCACCATAAAATCCTATTTGTGGATGTTCATTTTGATTGCTGACATGTTGCATACTGGCTCTTTGTAATCTGGTTTTAGAACTGAGGAAATTGGTTCATTCTGATATCACGAAATTGTGCCCTTAACACGTGTAGTCATGATGAACACTAAAACCCCCCTTCAAGCATTATAGCTCCCTTCAATTAAACCATTTACATACTGTGTAGACACTGAAGTGTCTAAATCCATTTAGCCGCTGCAATTAGCAGAGTTCTGGCAGTTGATATCTGCATTTAGATGATGTACAGTAATGAGACCCTCTGGCTTATCACTCTCAATCCAATTTACTAACTTGATAATCAGATCAGTTAACATGGCCTTATCTGGCCTGTCTGAGAAATAACAACTGATCCAGATAATGTTGAAAACTGCTCTCTAGCCAACATGCCGTATAGACAGCCTGCAGAAACCTGTGTGGCACAAGTAGACATCACTTTGAAACAAAAACAGTAAAAGCCCTTTGTCCCTAGCCGCTGTCATGTCAGTATTAAGCCAACAACTTGGCAGAAAACCTCTATTTTTGTCCTGCTGTATGAACACAAAAGCTCTCGGTGGGCTGAAAGCTCTCAAAGGTTCCAGCTCTGTCAGAGTGATTTCAAGAGGTGCCATGATTTGAAGGGCGGGTGAGTTCACTGGGAGTCAAATGGGGATTTATAAGTAGGTAGAGCTTGTAGAAAAAAAAGAGCCTCAGAACAGGGCATCTGTTCCTGCTTTACTGCTGCTAGGACATCTAATTCAGTACTTCTGAAACAGCTGCAGCACTGCAGATGGAAAACATGTCTCATTGCTTTTCAATATTTTATTGGTTAGAAAAGACGTTTTTTATGGTAAAGTAAGTGAAGATCCAACAAAAGAGGCGAGGGTGAGAGATGAGAAACTGAAAAAAAATCAGGCTGCATTTATCAATATTTCTAATATGTTTAAATCACTGTGTAATGTGAAAGTGTCGTTCAAAACAAACCATCAGAGAATTATCACCTGACTCTGCCAACACATTCTCACTTCCAACTCACCAAATGCCCCACTGACGCACGGGGTGCGGTACTTTTGGACGGACCAGGGACGGCGTGTCAATATCCGTTTGTTACATGCATAGCGTCCTTTCAAAAGAAACTTTTGTTTTCATAGGAAGTTAGGATTAGGCAACACAACCACTTAGGTAGGGTTAGGAAACGGTCGTGGTTGATGTTAACTTCACTGACTCGACTTCTATGACTAACGACTCACGTGACTGACGGGACTGATGATACCGAAGAGTCGACGTACGTGACAAAATATGTCAAAATAAGTGTTTGTTTGACCAATCCACCACCCTTCCCGCCCGCCATTAGCGGACTCTCGTGCTATTAATACTACTTCACTTGCCGTCGAATAACGCTGCGGGTGGGTTTACATTGGAGTTAGTTGAAAGCCCGGTTCGTCACAAACGGGCGCTAAAGGGTACCTCTGTATGTCGGTTTCCGATGCCGAGGGGTGCTGCCCAATCGGTGGTGTTTGACGAGATGGGAGTGAGAACGGGTTGACTCTGCAGTTCCCCTCAGCTGCTCTGTGGAGCGTTTCAGAATTTTTAAGCTCATTGTTTTGGTTTTAAGGTCCGCAACTTGTTTTGGTTGACTCTCATGGCTCTCATCAAGTTAATTTCAACTCGCAGCAGGCAGCTGTTTTATGCCCCAACACAAAATGGCAGACAAACAGAGTTAGCGACTAGATAGTGAGAAAAGTTAAAAGAGCCATGCAGTTTTATTAGTTGGTGGAGACCAAAAACAGAGCTAAAAGGAGAGTAAATATTGGACTTAAATTCATAAGGTGGACACAAACACAACGCCAAATCAGCTGCAAAACAAAACCTTCTGTTATCTACTGAAAGTGAAATATTTCCCTGCATACTGTGCTTTAAGTTGTCTAATTACTGATGCTCCTTCAGTGGCAGCCTTACAGTAGTCTGAGACCGTCTGTATACAGATCATTTACCCACATGCAATGTGAAAGTATTACCAGGGGATGGCATTTCATTTTAGCCATTCTCACAGATCATCAGTCACCTGGACAGTTAAATAAATTCCAGGGGAGGTCCATGCTAATCAAGGGATGAGCCTCATAATGTCAACCACAGTGCAGCGGAAAAAAGCCCAACCATTTCAGCTGACTACCTATGCCTATGGGATCATTATTATGTTATTTGATCCCATAGACCCTCAACAATTAAGGCCAAGATAACCTAATATTGCTGTTTGACATAACATTCAGCTTACACCAAATACATAAAAAGGTCTGTCCTGAGGCATTTATTAGTTTCTGACTCTGGGAAAAACAGTAAAATTCCCCCAAACTACTGTATCTGCTATGTCTTTAACCAAACCACACACATATAGGCTATTCTATGTGACCTTCTTTTGATACCTAATGTAATATTGTTTCACTTCCATTCACCGAGCCTCCCCTGAAACAGCTTGGAGTCCCCTGGGGAAGGCCTGCCTCCCGCTTTGAAAACCGCTGGACTCTAAACCAATAAACCATCTCTTAAAGTGATTATCTGTTTAACGCCTATGCAATGTAAAAAATATGAAAAAGGGGAAGTGGAAATCATTCTTTTCACATGTGTAACCATTTAGCTATCCCATCTGTCAAATAGGGCTGCGACCAAAGATTATTTTCATAATACATTAATCTAAACCAACAATCCAAACACCAATATATTAAATTTACAATGATATAAAACAGAGAAAAGCAGCAAATCCTCACATTTGAAAGCTCGCTTGAACAATAAAAGTTTGGCATTCAGCTTGGGAAAGGAGATAAATGATTACTCGAAATTTGCTACATTATCGGACAGTTCCATCGACTCATCAATTAATAAAGGAACAGTGCATAACATTTCGGGGGATCTATTAGAAGAAATGGAATATAATATAACTATCAGAACTGAAGAAGCTTCTTGGATGAGAAGTGAAACGTATTCAAGAATCTAAACCAAGTCCAGTTGCTGCTGATTTAACCCTTAAGAATCGTTGTGTTTTCGTTAGCTTATAATGAGCCCTTCATATCTACACAGGGAGCGGGTCCTCTTCACGGAGTCTGCCATGTTTCTACAGTAGCCCAGAATGGACAAACTAAATACTGGCTCTAGAGAGAGACTTTCACATTTTTACGTAACCTGAAGGCCACCGTAGTTCTCTGACATGCTTGTTGCAGAGTGCAAAACCGTGGTACCACCAGCCGTCTGACCGCTGCTGCTCCTAAAGTATGGCGTTACCACAGTTTTGCACTCGGCGGCTCACGTTACCGCAGTCTGGGAAAGGGAGGAGTGAGCGGAGGGGTACTCAGTTGGTTGCAATCTGCAACCACACCACTAGATGCATCCTACACACTGTACCTTTAACTAATCATTTTAGCACCATTGTCAAGTAAACATTTCCAATCCCAATTTGGTTTGAAAGACATAAATAAATGTATCTGCACACATGCTTACAACACCACCATTCAATTATTTTCCTCAGCCTAACCAACCACTGCCTTCCCCTGAGGATACAGTATTATCTTTCCTCCCAGTGTGCTTGACACCTGTTACAACTGCACCCTGCACACCACCCACAGTCCACAGTATCACTAAACACTGTCCAGACATCACTCATTTCTGCACATTGACTACGACTAAAGAGTTGAATGTTGTTGTCAAGTAGTTGTATTGAGAGGCTTCTGTAAATGTGACCGATCCAGCTGTATGAACCAGGTGTGCTGCTGTTACAATAGAGTCCAGTACAGTAGGTGAAAGGGTATACACACACACACACACACACACACACATATATAGGTATATTTCAAAAGGAAGTAGCCAAGCCTCTTAGGAACACAATGCAACCTTGAAAAGCGCTCACGATCAAAGACAGTGTTTTTCTATTGAATTACAGGCCTTCCTCTGACATGTTTCCTTGTCACTGTGTCACCACACACCTACATCTGTCCTCCATGCTGCTGCTGCTAAACATGCAGTCTTTCCCCACAGCCCCTCTCTGTCCCTGTCCCTGTCACAGAGCTCAGGGCGGCCTGCCTGAGTGGACCAGCGGGGTGCTCGGTTTCGGTCCACGGGGCAGGTGATAATGACTTCCCTCCTCTCCCCTCCCAGCTTCTCCTCCTCCTCATCCTCAAGCTGCGGCGGTGAAGGTGACTGCAGCTGGATGATTTCTTTCTTTCTAAACTGCAGGGGATATGTGTTGGAGGGTGAGCGCCGATGTCTGGGATCTAGTGTGTGTGTGTATGTTGGGGTTTTGGTTTCCAGTATAAACCCAGTAAAAGAGGAGGCTCACATAACACTCCATTAATGATGAATGCTACAGCCTCCATTTCACACCGCACCCTAATGACACCCATGCCGTAAATCCACAAAACAACCCAAACAAAATTAACTCATTGAGGTAAGGTTTGGAAAAAGAAGAATCAAGCACATGCACCGATTCAACAGGAAATTACTTTGTGGGGGTTTGTGAGACTCGGGAGCATTACATATTCACAGAAACCTCACCATGCCCCCCCATCCCTTCTGGCGCTAAACATGTGAAAGAGCGTTGAGCTCTATCGATCACTGTGGATCCGAGGCTGTGGGGTACGTCTGCTTGATTTTTTCCAGACTCGACACTGCATGTACCTTTTTCTGTTTGTGCCTGAGAGGGTAATAATAGCAGCTCAGGCCCTTTCCGTCCACCCCCTCCGCCCTCCTCCCTCCTTTACCTTACACACACTCACGGTGTAGGGAGTCTCATTACGGTCATTACCAGTCAGGCTTTCAAACATCCCCTCAACATCACCACCACACCGCTCTCCTCGTGTGTGTGTGGATGTGATTTAGTGTGTATTTAAGAGGCAAAAAATGGAGAGTGATCACAAGAGAGGGGATGGATGGATAGAGGCACACAAGCAGCATAATTACAGTGAAGACACCCGCCCCTTTTCTCTTTCCAAAAACCTGGTAGGCTATAGCCAACAGCAGCACAGACAGAGAAAAAAGGTGATAGAGGGCTTTGCTTTGTTGTGATTTTCATTTTCTCAGCCTCACAGCAATTACATCCCAGTCTGAGAGACACATGAGGACGAGGAGGAGGAGGAGGAGGAGGAGGAGAACACAAACAGAAAAAGAGGGATATTCTGCTCTGGAGTGTAACGCTGCATAGATCTGTTGGGTTCAAGGCTGCCTCGACTGCTGCCTGAGGTTATGGATGAACCCACCAGGAAGCAGGTGCTCCCCTGTGAGGATCTATATCTCACCTGAGCAGCAGCACACCGCATTTAGATTTTTAAATATTGAATAGTTGGTAGGAAATTTACACGGTAAATATCAGGAAGGACACAACAACCATCCTGAATAATCCTTAAAAACTGTCCTCCTCTGTTTTAACGTACAGCTTTGCCTTATCCTCATATACCATAACTTTGCAGGTGAAAACACATAAGAGATTTAAGTCGGCCTGCGTCTTAAAGGGATAGTTCGGGTGTTTTGATTGGGGTTGTATGAGGTACTTATCCATAGTAGGTGTATTACTTACAGTAGGTGACGGTCGGCATGCCGCCAGCATCAAGAAACAGACAGGAGTACCGACACCAGAGCACCTAAAAAAAAAGGCTCACTTAAAAAAAACTGATATCCGTTTAAGTGTACTATAACTATATTTAGAATATTTTCCGACGGCGAACTGAACTGAAAGTGAACTTCTCTATACTGTTTTTGTCATCTGAGTCTGGTGGCTTTGGAGAGAGCGTAGGTAAGTTTCACTTTCAGTTCAGTTCACCGTCAGAACGGAGAAGTTAAAGGCTGTCTGACGCCAAAGATAAAGCGGTGAAAATATTTAAAATATAGCGTACACTGATGTAAATTTTTTAGGTGGCTAAAATACGTTTTGCTGCAGCCCCCGTCCACAGCAGTACATTGCTTTGCTTCGGTGTCGGTGCTCCTGTTTGTTTCTCCAAGCTGGGGGTGCGCAGACCTTCATCTACTGTAGGAAATACACTGATTATGGATTAGGAACCTCATACAACCCCACTTCAAAACACCCGAACTATCCCTTTAAGGCAGAAGTGTTTATACCAGCTCTGAATGGCCACACTCGAGGCGAAAAGCCTGCTTTTAGTCATACAAATGGGGAGAAAATGTTGTTGACAGTCTCTCCTCAAAGACACTCATGGCGTTGCACTCGTACAGACGAAAACAAGAGCTTGAGAGAGAAGTTCAATTCCTGAATACTTTTTCATTCTTCACACCTGGACGCAGACCCGATACTGGTGTCAGAAAGGTGAGGGGTTCAATCTGACAAGCTGCACTTTGTCTGAGGCGTACTCTACAGTAGATTCCATCAGGAGTGCTTGTCGGATTGTCAAACAGCTCCTCAGACACATTTCCGACATCGGAACAGCAGGGGCTGCAATTTCTGTAACTCTCCTAACAATCTGACACTGCAATCCAACGTTTTCACTGCTATCTCTGCTGTCAGATTGCTGACCTTTAATCCCAGCGGTGTTTGTGGGAATTGGACCGCTCTGTCAAAACAGAAATAAAATAAACAACAATATTACATTGTTTTTTTTGTTTTTTTCAAATGTACCATTCCTGTGAAGACAAATTGAGTGAACTGCGTGACGTACCGTCGAGCAAGGTTTTTTCGTAGGGATGCATTTTTAGTAAGTGGCATGATTACAAAATGAGTAATGTGATTTTGAATGAGATTTTCTTCTGAAACAGTTCTGGTTCTGGTCTCACTTTGGCTCTGGATTGAGTTTGTCACGGGCTTAAACGCAGGATCCGTTATGAATAATGATTTCCCTATCTTCAGTTTAAAATATTGTTTACAAAATAATATAAGTTTCAATGTAGTTATTGTCTAAAACCATTTGAAAGACTCGTGGGGTTAAGGCCTTTCCACACAGGGGGCATGAGGAATAAATTACATACTCGCCTGCAAATATTATATAATATTATGTTATATATTGTCTCGGACTTTCATTGTGAAAGATAGCCTTTGTAAAGGTTGAAAGGAGTACTAAAGTTTACCGTCTTGGTTTGGACTACGGAGCCTCCGTGTTGTTGTTTTATTATTGTTTTAGACGCAACTCAACCTGTTTTGCATAACGTGATTGGTTGATGCCTTTATTTGCGGTGCAAAAGCTCAGACAAATCGGAAATTACAACGCTTTTTTGCCACATAATATTCCCATTCTGTGAAAAAAAACAATCACACGAAAAAAGAAAGCCCCTTAGTGTGTAAAGGTCTTTATTCTTGGCATAAGCCGCTGTATTTTAAATTTTCATAATTAGGTGAGATTCGTTTTTGGCTTCATTTCATCTGTAATGTTTTCAAGAAAATTAATTCACTTAAATCAAATACATAGAATCATATCATTAAGCTATAAAAGCTGAACATAACCACTAGAACATATTTTTCTATTGATGAGTGGAGCATCAAATAAAGTTGCTTTGTTTCATTAAAACAGATGTCATCGTGATGGGTAAATGATGATGTATAACCAACCTACTGTTTCACCTAATTTGTATACGTTGTTGCTCTGTTGGAATTGTGATTAATTTCCCACTACCGTTCCCCGGGGACAGGAGGCTTTTACTCTGAAGTGCTCGGGTCAATAGCCACTGATACACATGGGTAACCTATAAATCCATCCTGGTGTCCGTTCTTTAAATAATTCATAAGGAGGCGGGTTGGAGCGCTGCATTTTGAGGGGAGGTTTGTCACACCGGGAAGTGTCTGTCCTTAAACAGATTGTAGCTTGTTTTAATGCAGTCTCTTTCATCTAAATGATATGGAGACCAGCTCCCAGAGGAGTTAGCAGCCAGCTGAGAGACACTCTCCGGGGCTGACGCTGGTGTTTTTCTGCTGTATTCTGAAGGGAATAAACACAAACCAAACCCTGAACATCATTATTCAACTATACAGCCACACCACATTAAAGCACCAAAATCCCTCAAAATCAAACAAAAGACAACAGTATTGTGGTCTCATAAAACTCTTTCCACGTGGTATTTCTTGCATACAAGAATCGTAAATTTTGGAAAAAGCACAATGAACGCGGGATGTTTCACAATGTCTGTGTTTTGCACGTGAAACTAAGGTCCAGACTCTTTGTTTGACTCAGGATGTCCTGTCTGAGGGGACAAAGCAGACACGAAACAAGGAAAAGAGATGTAGTGCCTGTGCTCTCCACAGCCAATGAGGAACAGATTCCTGTTGACACAACTTTCGGTGTGAACCATGTTTGCAGTGATTATGTTACAGAGGGCACCGGGAGCACTGGGGACATTTACAGCAAACACAGGAGCACTCAGACAGTTGTGTTTAAACTTTTTGGACTAAATCATTTAAACATATACTCAACAAGCGAGGCCCCAAACTCAAATGCCCCCTCTGGACTGATCTGGATTGATTTCCACTGCTGAGCCTATTGATTACTGCTGACCCACAAACACACTCTCTAGAAAACACTCCAGTGCCTGACCCTCCATTGCTGCTCAAGCTGCAGGCCTGTTTACATATATTAAAGTGCCAATCCAGAAACCTCCATGTTTTCCACTTCTGAACACAGAAATGCACTCGTTGATCTGGTGCTTTTTGCCTTGTACTTAGACATCACCTGTCAATCACAGAGTAACTGCTTACTAAAGCGACGATGTGACGTTTGAGCAACAAAATAACACGTTTTTCCTCTTACAAATGAAAAGTATAATTCATAAGAGATAAAACACACCATTGCCCAGTTTAAAACACACAGCCAGTTAGCTGTCTTTATGACTCTTTTCCACCCTTACAATAGCTTAGCATTTTAGCTAAATACTAAACTACACTAACTAAAGTTACACAGTCTTGCTTTAAAGGGGCACTATAGGGTCGAATGTCTTCTGTTGCTCTGGAGGGGGCGCTCCAAAGTCTTACCCTGATGATGTTATAAGGGCTAAACTGTAGGATCAACCTGATCTCATGGTAAGGCGTATAAATAGTACGACATTTTAAGGACATGATAGGTTATGATAACGCGTTTCAGGCATTGTGAAGCGGCTCTTCCGGTGTAATTTAACGCCCCGTTGTTACCGTGAAACAGTAATGGTTATTTTAAGGCAACAAAACCACTTAATTACGCAGATTTCACACCAGAACAGCGGCGAAGTGCGGCCTGAGGCGAGCTGACGTGCAATGTCTTTGAAAAGCTGCGGCAGACGCTTCAAAGCTCAGCGAGCTGAAACCGTTTGATTCTGCGGCCGAGTGCAGCCAAACTAAAAGATGGGAAACGTTTAACTTTTAGCAGCCAGAGAGGACCTGCAGCCTATCAGTAAATAGATCCTGTGACTCCTATGACATGTTGAACTATGTTACAAAAGATTTCTTCCCACCTGAAACACAAGAACATGCCTCCCAGCCGCAGAAAAAGTAATTATTGAGGCGAGCCGCATTTTGCCGCTGCCTGTTGTGAATTTGGCGAAAAAACATCAAGAGTGGGCTTAAAATAAGTACGGAAACTAATTAAAATACGTACGGAAACAACATAACATAACTACAGAAAATACGTCACAAATGTAACTTCAAAATAACTCAACAACACTTTAGGACACAAACATCGGTCTCCTGGTTGAAAGTCCCGTGTTTCTTTGACCCACGCACCTCCCCTCCCCTCCCCTCCCACCCATCCCAACATATGTCTTCAGACTTTCTCACTTTTTATACTACGTCACTTTCTCTTCCTCACTTGCACTGATCGTCGCTGATTATTCTACGTCACTCACTCTGAGCGTTGCATATTCACACGGATGTGTTTACATCGCAATCAGTACAGACCAAATGGCGTGAAATGTCACACCAAAAGCAAGAACGGCGTTGTAATTGCATGCAAAATGACTTACAAATTTTTGTGTCATTCACCATTTGGTGAGACCAGGCTGGTAGGATCCAGTGTTTTTGTTGCTTAACTCATACTAAGTCTAAAAATCAGGATTTCCTGTCCTCTGCTGCTTCAATTTTGATGCTTCTTTTTTTTTAATCCATCCCTTGTGAGACCCTCAACTCTATGTAAGTGGAATACCAAATCACTGAAGTACCCCTTTAAGTTTTTATATAATGTTTTTTAATGTCTGTCCGTCCTCTGTTTTGATTCTGGAGAAACTGCATGAAACAGACTTTCTTCCATGAAATGCCTTCCAGACACCAAATGTAAAGGCTTTCATGATCTTGATATAGGTTGATTTTTTTAAATATACAACATGTACATTAACTCATACTGTTACCTGTACATAAAGACAGCATGTGTAACTTGCAAGGACCCCCACTTACACCTGTCACACGCCAGGCTTTGATCAAGAGTTTGATCTTTCTGTCCTCAGAACCAGTCGGGCAGGAACTTGTTTTCTAGGAAAGGTGTTGAATTGTACGAACCTGCATGACAACAGTATCACATAGCCTAACTGACAAATGCTCCCATTCAAACCCTCTGTGAAGGAGAGCAATAATAAAGATGTGTGGGAAAGAGGCAGAAAAATGCTGATGAACAACTTCTGACACAATAACAGGGGCTCTTTGAGGAGAGGTGGGAAGACACTATCAGCTCAGGTCACACTCACCCAGGTTGACTGGATGTGGTCTTTTAATCTTGTTTACTCTTTAAAAGGGCCGCCTTTGTATGGATGAGGTCATTAATGGACCCTGATTGACAAATAACTCTGTGTATCTGTGCCGAGCCGAGCAGCAGCAGCAGCAGCAGCAGCAGCGGCGGTGTTGGAATATTCTGTGACGGTTAATAGCTTTATTGAATCGGAAGCGCTGACCCCATTAAAAGCAGCTGAACATCCCAGACTAAAGTCAACACAAAGCAGCGCTGCCTTTGCAGTTTGTCTCTCTGTGTGTGTCAGAAAGAGACACAGAGACACATGTTGCTCTCATGAGGCACTAATTCAATATTGTCACCTATACAAACCTGACCCTTTGTTCTGCATCACTCACACGACTCATCACTGGGTTTCCTCATGCTGTGTGGCATTACTTATCATGTATGATATATATATATTTTTAGAGCTCTGGATGAAAGTATTCATCCTGTTTTTTTGCCAGCACCACACACAGACACACACACACACACACACACACGCACACACACACACAGGATATCATATGCCTGCCATGCCTGCCTCTCCATTGTTTGTTTTGTCCAGGAAACAGGATATTCACACACAGAGGAGAGCAGACCAGCTGACCACAGAGTCACAACAGAAAGAAGATTCATTTTTACTTTAAAAACAGCACAAAAGAAACATATTTTTTTCTCCTTTCATCCTTTCAGTTTAAGGTGCATTAGTGTCCACTGTCTCCTGTCAATGTGCTTCAACTGTCTAGATTATAACCATTAACAACTCCAATATAAGTTTCTGATCAGCAAAGCACTCATGTTGACATGTCAACAGTTCACAGCTGACATTCAGGCATCAGAAGTCAAGTAAAAGACATGAAGGCTGCCAGTTCACAGGAGGTGTGGATCAATTTATACTCAAAGACAGCAAACAAGCTGTGTTTAGGATTGATATGATGGAGGCATAAGCACAAAAGACATGTTTCACCACAGAAATACTTGTTGTTGTTTGTTGCTATTTTTTTTTTCCTGTTTGTTTTTTTTCTTTTCTTTTTCTGTAGCTGCTTGCCAATTTTGTATTGATTAGTACATGGACATTTGTGATTATATTCTTTTACTCTATTGGTGATCTATCAATTTGTTACACCACCCTATATAATTATGCTTAAATACCAATAAAAAATGTATCACAAAAAAAAGAAATACTGCATAATATATAGAGCATTTAAATGACTCAAATGCACATTACCAGAATAAGAGCAATTAAGTGTGCAAGTTATTATTGAAAATGCAAGATAACAAAATGAACCGTGAAAAGCTGTTACAGGTGATCATAAAAAAAATGGATATTGTTTTAAAATAAACAGACAAAATATAAAAAAATAGGTCTAAATGCCAAATAAGCTGTAAATGTTTGTGTTTGGTTGAAAAAGGAAACGTTTCTCACCTTGTGTCTTTTGTTGTGATCTGCCACTTTATTGTCTGAGCTCGGAGCGTCTCATCCAGCCGGCTCCAGGTCCGTCAGATGAATCCACCTTCCTCTCTCTCCTTTACCAGAGGAGACTCATGGAGAATAAAACGGGTTGCAGTGGATGAAGAGTCCGCAGAGTTCAGCCGAAACCGGGCTGTAAAAGTCCAGGAAGAGAAGCGGCTGTCTGTTCGGTATAATAACCCTGTTCCTCCAACACAGTCAGTCCGTCAGTCCCATCATCCATTCACACACTCCTCCTCCTCCTCCTCCTCCTCTCAGGATGGGACAGATGAATGTCCCTCCACCACCGGAGGAGCTCTCTCTGCTGCTAAACTCACTACTGACGCTGGAAATCAATTAACTATTTGAAATTGAATTAAACACTCTGTCGAGGGAGTTATCCACTTTTTATAAAGCTAAATGGATCAGAAAATATTCAACAATTTCCCATCTTAAGTGTGTTATAGGCTAGTTTAAAGGAACAGTGTGTAACATTTTGGGGAATGTATTAGCAGAAATGTAATATAATATTAATAATGTTTTCATTGGTGTATAATCACCTGAAAATAATATTCGTTGTTTTCGTTAGCTTAGAATGAGCCCTTCATATCTACATCATGGATGTATTAAAAGAACTGGATACAGCGTTGGAGGCGGGGCCCCGGTCATTCCTATGAGAGTTGCTCATTGGCGCATGAAGCCTAAATGGCTCGACTTCCGTCTCGAAAAGTACCTGGACTTTGGCGGAGTAGCGTCCGAGATGATTGGCGGAGTAGCGTCCGCTCGGTCACATGACTCGATCACGGGGTCCCAACGTCACGCCGTCGTCACGGCTTGGCGCTCCAGCCTCGGTCTGGGTCTCATTCACATGAACGGAGGAAGGGAAATAACTCTGGATTCAGCTATTAGTGCGTTTTACAACTTCAAAAAACTAAATTTTTTAAATAAGGGCTATTAGAGTGTTCACACTGGGGAGTTGATTCACCTAAAAAAAAATGATCCGCTGAGTTACAGACGTCTCTTTCCCAATGTAAGTATATGGGAGAAAGTCTTTTTGGGCCCAATGCATCACGTGACTGACACGGAAGTTGCAGTACCGCCGTTCGGCCACTACGAAAGTACGGATCGAAGACCGGCTCACTTCCTGGGGGCTTGAGTCTGCCATATTGTTCCGCCATTTTTCTACAGTAGCCCAGAACGGACAAACCAAACACTGACTATAGTGAGAACCTTTCGTGTTTTTACGTTACCTGAAGGCCACCGTAGTTCTCCGACACGCTTGTGAAACTGCGGTAACGTGAGCTGCAGATTGCAAACTGTATGTACCGCCAGCCGCCGTCTGACTTCCGTTGCTCCTAAAGTAGTGTTATTACGGTGAGGATAGCCTCTGAGCGAGGAGAACGGCGTTGCGATGGTTTTGCACTCGGCGGCTCACATTACCGCAGTCTTGGTAAATGAGGAGTGAGCGGAGGGGTACTCAAATCCTACACACTGTCCCTTCAAGATCTATATTATATTGCATTATTGACGCCCATGTGTGGATTAATTCATAGGAACATTGCAATTGGGAATTGTAATGTGCTCTTCATAGGACATGCTCAATTGAAATTGCCAAGCAGAGGCAAATTCATTTTACCGCCACTAATTTCTTTAACGCATTAACGCAACTTGCGATTTTTAGGTTGTAGCGGAATCAGTTTTAAAGCTAGAGTGAAGATACTGATATCATATGACACTAAGAAATCACTGTCAAACCATGTCATACTAGCTTGTTGCAAAGGAGGTTAAATTACGCTCCAAACTTACGCTACGTTTTGGTGAGGAAAAACTGGCATGGCCATTTTCAAAGGGGTCCCTTGACCTCTGACCTCGACATATGTGAATGAAAATGGGTTCTATGGGTACCCACGAGTCTCCCCTTTACAGACATGCCCACTTTATGATAATCACATGCAGTTTGGGGCAAGTCATAGTCAAGTCAGCACACTGACACACTGACAGCTGTTGTTGCCTGTTGGGCTGCAGTTTGCCATGTTATGATTTGAGCATATTTTTATGCTAAATGCAGTACCTGTGAGGGTTTCTGGACAATATTTGTCATTGTTTTGTGTTGTTAATTGATTTCCAATAATAAATATATACATACATTTGCATAAAGCAGCATATTTGTCCACTCCCATGTTGATAAGAGTATTAAATACTTGACAAATCTCCCTTCAAGGTACATTTTGAGCAGATATAAAAATGTGATTCATTTGCGACTAATCCCGATTAACTATGGACAATCATGCGATTAATCGTGATTACATATTTCAATCGATTGACAGCCCCAATTAAAACATTATTACATTACAGAAAAAAAGGGTACCTAGACACTTTTGAAAGTCAGGATCATCGTGAGTAACAAGAATGGCTTTACAGGTTTGTTTGAACATTATGTGTAACATTTTAGACATATTGCAGATTTTCCAGTGACTACGCCGTAAGGGGAAGGAAAGGAGTGCCACGCTGTTGTGGCTTCATGACAGGCCGAACAATGGAAAAGCTCAGTAATCCACAGAAACTGCAGCAGCGAGGAAATGGGAGGAATGAAACTGTCCAGTTTATTATAAACCAGCTGAACCGAGAGTCAGGGGCAGCTACAAGGTGACGTTTCCTCGGCTATCTCAGCTGTGCAACCAAAAAAAAAAAAAAAGAGACAGATGAATCTTCATGTCCAGGCAAAAGGCCGGGTGTGTTGCTGGAACAAAATGCTTTCTTCGAAGTCTAAATGAGTCACCCCGGGGACAGCCCCCATCCCCCTCCCCATTTGTGAGGATTTCTGCGAGCCCGTGATTAGGCTCACCCCGGTGCCATGTGTGCACCAAGTACCCCCACTCCCCCCCACCATGCACACCAAATCTCTGCCTGGCCTCAGCTCCCGTTGAGATTAGCCCACTCGCTATTGTTCTGATGACACTTCATATAAGCTGCTATACTCTCATTATGATAATACCAAGACAGCATTGCACAGATTTTGAAGAATAAAATGACTGTAGTTTTCTCTGGGAATTGGTTTATATACTGTAAACAAACACATAAAGTACAGGAAAATGTACCATTGTCACCTAACTTTATTTACCTTTATATACTGTTTTACAAACTGTTACGCCTCTGTGTATATATATACATATTGATTACTTCTCTATACATACTACATTCCTTTCTACACCTCTGTGTACATATATTACTACTCATCATGCATAGGGTTGGTTTATATTTATTTTTTAACTCCGGATGGATATGTGAGTTGTAAATAAAACTTGGGATTCTGTTCATATATTTGATTTGGGATGTAAATAAATCTGGGATATATTATAATGTATTATCATTCTATGATATATGAGCTAATAAAGGAGAAGTGAGAAAGGGGTAGGGAATATAAGATTTACGTCTACCTACTTCTTTTTGGACACTATTAGTCTTGTTTTGTTTGTTATTATTTTGTATCTGTTTTTATTTGTTTTTATATGTTCCTATCTGAAATACTGTCTTCCAAAAAATGTACATTTACATTATTATTTTATATTTACTTATGTTTATATTTAAGCCCTATATTTTAACTGCACCATTTTTTCCCTTAGATTATCATTTTGCTTTACTTTTACTTGTGTGATATATATATTTTATGAGCATTGTTGAAGGAACCTGAGACCAAAGATGTTCATTGCCAATGACTGCTTTGCTAGAATTGACAAATGAGCAAAACTTTTATTTACATCATGCAAAGATGATAAGAAAATGTTAAAGTCATTTATTTAATGATAATTAACACAAAACCACAGATTTATAAACCAAGACAAAGAACTGAGAGCACCAGAGAATGCAAACGGTCTTAAGTGAGGGGTCCTTTGTTTGTGCAGAGGGAGGAAACGATGAATTTTAAGTACAAGGGGATTATGTCGTGCTTTGGAACAGATGTTAACATGGAGAGGTCTTCCCTCCTGAGAGCGGCCCCTGACTGACACACTGTCCCACAGTCATTGGCCCGTTGTCAATGTGCATCCTGTCTTCTGGGTCTTTAGTTGCAGATTGCCCCCACCCCCTCCAGGACAGATTAACTCGCCCCCCCTCATCAGCCGTGACCTTGATGGACTGGTAATGTCATCTTCTTTTGTGCTTTGACAGACATTAACTCTTGCCAACTTTCATGCTTCCCCTTTCAAGCAAACTTTATGCGTTCATGAATAGCTTGACACAAACAAAGGACGGATGACAATAAAGTAACGTCAACAATAAGTGAGCACTGACCCATCCATCCCATCTCATCCTCTCACCAGGCCTCTAAGCAGGTCAGCTGTTGTGCTGGTGTCCTCCTACCACCAGTCTTCATTCTTCTGGATAGCTTGGCCATTTCAGTGTGTCTTTAGTGTTTTCCAGGTCATGGTGAATGAATTAAGTGGTTCTTCTTCACCGTGTGTTAACCCTCCCCCGCGTCTTCTTGTAAAAATTACAACCTTTTTTTTATGGAAAAACTGGGGGCAGGAATATGTTGATATGAAAAACATTCGTGATACAACCCACGATCCATGTGCAGTGGCAGTTCAATCTAAAGCAATGGATAAAATGTGTAATCACTGCATAATACTTGCTTAACTTAACCCTTTAAGATCCCAGATAGTTAAAAACCTTGGGAAAATACCCTGCACAATCTATGCTGTTTGTTGTTATATTTTTTTTATCACTTCTTTTGTGCTAATTAACTAAACTAAACTATAGCCTACCTATACTAAGCTTTACCACATGAAATTAGCAGTAATTCTTCTCATTTCTAGCACACGACCGTGGATTTTGTTGGCTGAGGTGACGACTGACGTTAGTAGATTTTATAAGCTGTAACTAGCTATAGCGTTAGCTAATACTGACTCCAAAAACTAATGTCTGTCTCTCTTAGCTAATAGACCTTTTTCACAGCAGACAATTTGACATGTCATAGTAGGAAAATTACAGGTGTATTCAATAACATCAGTGATTGCTGCATTCCACTCAGGGGAGGCCCTGGTATTGTGCATGCTCACTGGGACACTGGGTTAATGTTATCAATTTCACCTGTGCTTTTCCTACTATGACAAAAGATCTGCAGTGAGAAAGGTCTATAACATGCCCCTTGCCTTTGGAGGTAGGCTAATATAGGTTACTTCTATATGTAGTAAGCAAGCTAGTGGTTAGTTGGACATGCTAACATTTGCAGCTCAAGTTAAAGCAGATAAACACAAAAAACCCCCATAAAAAAACAAAAACCTTCTGACCTTTTTAAATGCCGTGTATTGGGTCTCACACTCACCCCTTCCTGAGGAAATTCAAAGGTTAACAGGCCTGCTGTGCCTAGTTACAGTTGCTAAGCTATGATTGGACAATCATGGTTAGGGGGAGGAGTTTAGTAAATGGTCAATTGAGATGTCTATTTACTGTAAGTACACTTTCAACTATCTGCATAGATTTGTCTCCCTTAAAGTGAAATATAAAACATTTTAAATGCATTTTTTATGCACAAAAGCTATATCTAAAACCCAACAAATAAAACGTTCTACATACATAAACATAACCTATACAATGGTTACATAGAATTAAGAAAAAGTCATATAATATGCAGTGCAACTTCTTGTCGGACTGGTCGATGGATTATCTTTGTGTGATTTTCAACAAACCGTCACCGACTTATATTCAAACACAAGAAAACAGAGAGTTTCCTATACACTTTAGATACACCACCTATAGGCAGAAGTTTCACCAGCCCCAGTGATCACCCTTGCAGTGTCCACAGCTGTTATTGTGCTTAGATTTTAATATGTTGAATCATTACAATCAATAAGCAGCGTCAACCTGTATTTACCTAACAGCTAACATTGTCATTGAAAGTATCACAAAAATATCAGAAAAATCACACTGATAATAATTTCAATAACATAAGATTTATCACAGTCACTGAAGTTTATAATCAGAAAACCCTCTTAAACTAAACTACATGGAAAAATGTAATTACCTGTGAAAACATCACCATCAGGACACATGCCAAGACTTCTTGGAAGGAAGCCACCTGAAAACATCTGGTCCTGAAAACTGCAGGGAGATCCTCGGAGTATAGATGAGCTCTGTGCTAGATACGGAGATATCACAACTCAAAAAATGAGCTCTAGAGAACACCATTAAAGGGTTTAATGCCTTGTCTGGAGGACTTTCCTGGGGGCTTATCCTGTAAACAATGAACTTTGTTCCAATATTCATCTCAATCTGTGGCACATTGTATGTGAAATAAAGAAAATCGGCTCAACAAAAATCATCTTGTAACACAAACTCAAGCAGTGTCTATTATTGAAGTCCAACATTCCACGTGTCATGAGGACGTATTTTAGCTTTTTCGTGTGTCATTTGTACACCACACAACAAAACTACGGTAACGTCCGCAGTTAGGTTTAGGCAACAAAACCACTTAGTTAGGTTAAGGAAAAACATCATTGTTGGGATTAAAATAAATATGTAAACTATGTAAAATATGTACGGAAACAACGTAACATAACTACGGAAATAACTACGGAAAACATAAAAACATGTGACAAACTTCACTAACGTAGCTTACAAAACACCAATATCGAACACCGGTCTCCTGGTTAAAAGCTGTGTGTTTGTTGGACCCATCCACCTCCCCTCCCGCCCACCATAAGCAGTATTTCTTACTTTTTATGCTACGTCACTAGCTCTGAGCGTGGCATATTTACACGGATGCGTTTACATTGGACTCAGTATAGTGTACAAATGACACGCCAAAAGCAAGAAAGGAGTTCGTACTGCACGCTAATTGACCTGTGCGTTATTGTGACCTGCGCATTACCTTTTCGTGGGAACACGCTGCTAAATTAAACATTTAAATGTAATCACATTTTACAGTTGCCCTATTCTACTCTGACATACGTTACTTGACTTATGCCAGCCTTGGATATTTCTTCCCCTTCATCAATATGTTGTAATCCGTGTTTGGTCGATTGAAAATATCCTGGATAACAAGATATGTCTGTGGTGTTTTTAGAACTGGTCATGAGTGTTTTCCCCGGCGTGACTTTGCCTTCTAAAGCTGCTGAGAGGACCTTGAGTCGGTGTCCTGAAGTGTCCTGACTCCTCACGTTGTCATGGTGTAATTGGGTTATCGTGCAAGGAGAACTAAAGGGCAGACAGCACAGGGTTTGTAGGACCACTGTACTGAGATGTGTAGTTTCAATCAAGTCTCATGACTTTGACGTTTCCTTTTGGCTGCTCGCCTCAAACCATAATGTGATCACACGGTGAGAGAATTGAAACCTTTACAGTGTTTTGGGATTATTAACTGGAAGACATCATCAGGAAGCTGAGTAAGGATGCATCTTAAACAGTGAAACAAACCAGAAGGCACTACAGATCTGACAAAATAAGATGCTGTGGTCAAACCTTTCTCAGCTTTATTCACAAGTTTGTTCCCATTATTTCAAATTGTAGAATATTTGCTTTACTTTTTCTGTTCTCATTGGGCCTCATGCAGAAAGCCATGTAAGAACAAATTTCCTCTTATTTTTGTTCGTATCCACAATTTGTTCTTATTTTGTTAACACTCATTCATTTCTGGGATTCACCAGTGTTTTCTTATTCTAGCTTTTCTCTTAAGTAAACGAGTGGACGAGAGCACTCTTACCATGATAAGTAAAAAATATCTTGTTTTCACAGTCCACAAGTTGCTTGTTTAATGCAACAAAAAATAAATAAATTTGATTAACATAAAAAACATGTGAATATCATATATATTAATAACTTTGTGGGCTATAGAAATACGATTGGACAATAAAAACTCTTGATATTGCATAGGTTCAGTTTCTGAATGGCTTACATACTGCTTTTTGCTGCTTTTTGATTTTCCTGTAACGCCAGGTCTGACGCTCTGGGAAATCACATTTTCAATTTAAGTACCTCAATTTCACTATTGCTGAAGTTATTTTTCTTACAGCCTTTTTTGGTGGCATCTCTCCAATTCTAGGGAATGTGCCAGAGTATTTGTACACAGCCAACACTTGCCCCACCTGTTTAAGGGGTCTTACCTATGCTAATACCTGTCCTTATAGTGTTTAGGGGCTTTACCTATTCTAATACCTGTCCTTATAGTGTTTAGGAGGCGTTACCTATACTAATACCTGTCCTTATAGTGTTTAAGGGGCGTTACCTATACTAATACCTGTACTTATTGTGTTTAGGGGGCGTTACCTATACTAATACCTGTACTTATTGTGTTTAAGGGGCGTTACCTATACTAATACCTGTACTTATTGTGTTTAGGGGGCGTTACCTATTCTAATACCTGTCCTTACAGTGTTTAGGGGGCGTTACCTATACTAATACCTGTCCTTACAGTGTTTAGGGGGCGTTACCTATTCTAATACCTGTCCTTACAGTGTTTAGGGGGCGTTACTTATAATAATACCTGTCCTTACAGTGTTTAGGAGGCGTTACCTATTCTAATACCTG